>JAKCPI010007810.1:0-212633 GCA_023213315.1 Euborellia annulipes
TTAGTACAATTTTAGTCTTTGAAAGACACTTTTTCACAGAAGACTTTTTCTAAAGCTTTTTGACAAATATACGCAAAGTGAGCGAAGATAGCTGTCCTTTACGCCCTTAAGTATTATTTTAATGTCACTTAACACCTGCTAATTTTCCTTTTTTTTTTTTGAGATAGCACAATTTTAATTAGACCGTTTTGTAAAGCTCAAAAAGCTGAACATTTCTGTATATATAACTCATCTTTGCTATTTTGTCCTTTACGACCATTGAATTTACAAGTATCGATATAATACAAATAATTTTTTAACTAGAATTGTTTACCGGACTCTCAACTACCACTTCGCGGACCTCTGCGCTTACAGACATACCTGTTTTTTTGTTAATTGAGATAATACATTTTTTTGTCTTTTCTAAAATAAAAATGATCGAAAAAAAGCTCACCGAAGCTTCGGATGCTAAATCCTTCAAATAATGAATCCAAAATTTATACCTAAAACATGAATAATTTTCCTTTAGAAAAAATGTAAAATATACGCAAAAAGGGTGGTCGCAAAAAATAAATTATCATACCTTGTCACCGAACCCCAAATCTCGAACATAAATAGAGACTTTTTAAATTTCCCTCTTAATTCCTTTTTTTAACGTGATATATTTTTTCAACTATTTAATTGTTGAAATTTCCTATTTTATTAAATCAATTAATATTATTTATTTTAATAATTTTCACATAAAAAAAAAAAAACATTTTATAGACGTAATCTGGACGTAAATGATCAAGTCAAATTGATGCAGAATTGATGATGTGTTTTAAATTTTTCAAGAAAATTTACACCTCTATTCAACCTATTTGATTTAAATTCACTAAATAATTGGAAAAAGTTTAAATTATTTACTTTATTAAAATTGATTAGCCAACAAGTTTTTTTATTTTGGAAAATTATTATAAAATCAAGTTTTTTCCCCCGACATCAAGTGTCAAAATGGCATCGACAGGGAATGCTGAGTTTGATCAAAATGAAAATTGTATGAATACGTTAATGGCAAAAAGACTTAATAAATTACTCGCTACAAGATTAGAAAATAATAAAGAAGTATTAGAAGCTGTGCAAGAGCTTTCAACGTTCTTTACTGATAATACACTACAAAATCGAAGAAATTTAAGAAGTAAAATTGAAAAAAGAAGTTTGTCAATTAATCAGGTATTCACAAAGGACCTCTTGTAATTGTAATTTATGTCTAATTAAACTGTATGTTTAGGATCTTTCTTTCCTTATGTCCCTTGGCCAAAATTCGCTTCATTTCATATGGAATTAATTTTAAATACTTAATCCGACCTTCTTCAAAAGGCAATAGATTCAGATTGATTAAAAAAAATTTAATATCCATTGAAATGAGCCTAGTTAAAGAAAACTTAACAAACTACAAATTTCGAAAAAACAAATTGACTTTTGCTATAAAGATGACAACTTCATATGCTATAGTTTAAATATTAAAATATAATTCAAGTCGTTCATATTTTAGGAATTTCTCAAATCGTTTAAACAAGTGAAACTGGCATTAGATAAAATTCATGAAGATGCAGCTGCTTTAAATGCCTGTGTCCAGGATATGACAACTCGTCTTCATAATACAAAAACACAAACCTCTTCCCTTATTGATCAAACGAATAAATTACAAACTGAATATCAAAAATTAAATATTCATCAAGAACTCGTTCAGGCGTTTTTATCAAAATTTCAATTAACACCTGCAGAAATTGATAGTTTAAAAGGCAAAAATAAGGAATCGTCAATTACTCAAGAGTTTTTTCTTTCTTTAGAAAAAACTAAAAAAATTCATTCGGATTGTAGAATTCTTTTACAATATGGACATCACACAATTGCTTTAGACATTATGGAACAAATGTCACTTTATCAGGTATTTGAAACAAACTATTTTTTAAATAAGCCTTGAATTATTTATTATTATTTTTTTTTAATAGGAAGCGGCACTTGAAAGATTATTTAGATGGACTCAAACTCACTGTCGTAATATTGAATCTTCAACTACTGGACATATTATAGCGAAATCACTCACCTACCTTCAAGATCGTCCAGTTCTTTTTAAGTATTTATCGTTTAACTTATTTTAATTCCAATTCTTTTTTTATTTCACAATTAAATAGCTTTTCGCAGATTATATAGCAGGCTAGGATGAGTAGAGTAATGGGGTTGGAGAATAACAACCAGCAGATGAATCGCTCCATCTGACGTCCTTTATTTGGCAAATATTTCGACGCATATGACATGCATCATTCTCAATGCCGCGGTGCAGGATTGATATTAATATCAGATGGAGCGATTAATCTGCTGGTTGTTCTTCTCCAACCCCATTAAATAGCTTTTCTTCAATAGTTATACTGAGTAATAATCATTTAGATATCCCTCATCCAAAATGAATACATTTCTGCCCCCCGGTTTCAGGTGCACACAGGAACAGGCATTTTGGAGATGCCGACAAAATCTCTGGGTCAAGTCGTTTTGCCTTGTCTGCTCACGACACTCACTCGCATACAAAACCGGACAAGACAAAAACGATTGTCAAACAAAATGCCTGTTCTTTTAGGCGTTCGTTCCTAAGTATCAATACTATCTAAAAATATTTCAGTAGTGATTTATATTATAAAATACAGTGGAACCTCGCTTAACGAGCATAATTCGTTCCAGAATCATACTGGTAAAGCGAAACCCCATGTCCCCCTCATGACACAGACTGATGTAACATACACACAACTCGGGACTTACCCTTTCCTCGCCACTCGTTATGCTAAACGTCGCTCGTTAAGCAAGTTTTGCTTGTTATGTGAATTACTCGTTATGAGAGGTGCTCATTAAGCGAAATTCCACTGTATTAATACTTATTTCATATTGTAATATTTTGGTTAATCTTTACTATAGGACTCGAAGCCACCCAGGGGGCGCTGGCTTACACTTCACTAGTTCACTTTTTTGACATTAGCCGAGAATTCCCTAGTTGTT
The DNA here is from genome assembly GCA_023213315.1 of Euborellia annulipes. NCBI lineage: Eukaryota > Metazoa > Arthropoda > Insecta > Dermaptera > Anisolabididae > Euborellia > Euborellia annulipes. Next base: position 3,010 of record JAKCPI010007810.1, read on the forward strand.
TTATATTTTTTTAAACCGAACTGCATACCGAAGAACCGAAACAATTAGGTCGGGACCCCTGCAAGTTGTTTAAAAAAAAGAAAAAGATTCTTACCTTAATCTGGCCTCGAAGCACGCCAGTGTTCTCTGGTGGCCCCGAGTACCATAGTAAAGGTTAGCCAATAATTTAAGGAAGAAGTGAAACTAATACTAGGCCTTAATTGTGTTTATTAAAGCTTTAGTGGTTTGTATTATTATTATTATTATGGAGTTTTTAATTATAGATCACATTTGTTATTAATTATTTATTAAAAATATAAATAGTGTACAATTTTTCGCCTGCTTATTCTAGGAAAACGACTGCAGACAGTCGAAACGTTGTACAGTATTTAAATTTTAAATAAATAATTAATACAAATGTGGTCTATAATTAAAAACTCCCTTAATAATAATACTAATTTTCGAAAATTTTTATTACCAATCACTATACATTTTAAGGTTATGGATTGGAATAAGTGGAATGAGGGAAAAATTATATCTTTATACAGAGTGTTTCGGAAGTGGCGGGAGTAATTGTTGGGGTCGATAGAGAAAAAAATTCTGAATCGAAAGTTCCTGAGCCAAAAATTTTTTTGGGCCTTAGAAAATTAGTTATTAATTAAAAACGATAGCCAATCAGGAGCGCGCTACAATAGAATCACAATTGAGTGGGGACGTAGTAGCCCAAGACTCGACCGGAGACAAAGAGACGGAAAAAAAATATTCTTTTATTATTTTTAGTGATTCAGAATTATTCAACAATTAAAATAATAATAACCATTATTAATATCAAGTGCAAAGAGAGAAAATAAATTCTCCCTGACATTAGAAAGAGATTTGGTTTTTATTTTAATTATTTAGGTGACTGGTAATAAATAAAATATTGAGTGCAAAGAGAGAACGAGAATTCCCCCTTGCCATTAGAGTGAGCTTTGGTTTTATTTAAATTATTTTTTCAATTATGTAATTAATAAAATATTAATTAATTAATTAATAATTAAGAAAGTGAATTTCCCCTGACATTAGACAGAGCTTTAGTTTTATTCGAAATATTTTATTAATTATGTAATTAATGAAATATCCCCACTCACTTGTGATTCTCTTGTAGCGTGCTCCTGATTGGCTATCGTTTTTAATTAATAACTAATTTTCTAAGGCCCAAAAAAATTTTTGACTCAGTAACTTTCGATTCAGAATTTTTTTCTCTATCGACCCCAACAATTACTCCCGCCACTTCCCAGACACCCTGTTCATATATGATGAGGCGATTAGCCCAGGGGATAAAGCAGTTAAGCTTATAATCCTGAGTTGAAAACAACTTGAGTTCAAATCCACCTCATGGCAATAAATTATCCAACTCTATTTGAGATGTCCCGGGAACCCACCTCAGTATTATTCCCATGAAAGTTACTCAGAGTAACCACAAAGTGTCAGGTCTGACACTAATGAAGGAAGAGATATATATGATACAATTAGTTATGTATACTTTAAAACTATTTCCCTGCTAGGCGCGTGCACATTCTAATACTCTGGAAAGCAGTCGCTGGTTAGTTTTTTCTCCGTAACCTTAATTAATTGTTACAGCTTATTTAAGTTCTACATATATATGTATTTTCCAACCCATTTGTGCATTATGAAATCGAAAGTATGCCCTTAGAAAATCTCTATCACTTTTTTTTTCTCAATCTAAAACAAAGAACTATTGCTAACCCTAATTCACATTTAATTCCTCAAACAAATGAAGGAAAATTGTACAATTTTTAAAAATAATTTCTAAAATCAGACATTACTAATTAAAACGCTGATTAATTCGTTTTTTTAACTTTTAAGATGCGTTCTGGAGGAATATGCTGCATCTAGAAGAGCTTCATTGGTACGTGGATTTTTAGACGCTCTTACAAGTGGAGGTCGGCCAATTGAAGCAAAATCGAGTGATCCTCGACGTTATGTTGGAGATATGCTTGCCTGGCTTCATCACTCTGTACCTGAAGAAAAAGAAGCATTAAATCAATTATTAGGACAATGTCAAAATTTAGGTAATATTTTTTATTCGTTTATAATAGATCTAATTAATAAATTAATAGACATTAATTTTCCATAAATACGTTCGGCTAGCGAAAGATAATTTATGTATTATTCCTTTATTTTTAAACATTTCGATCTCACTCTGTATAATATACAGAGGGTGTAGAAAGTGTTCGTACACTGAGCATTTTTACTTGCTCTTACCTATAATATACGGAAAAATATCCTTTATTGTCCAATATTTAATTGATTATTTTGACAAGGAAAAAAAATTATCAAAATGATTTAACAATATTTTTTTTTTAAATAGATATTTCTGAACATATTCATCAAAGTTTATCAGCAATTTCTGAAGGAGTTTGTGCCCCATTAAGAGTTCGAGTAGAACAAGCATTAGTGCAAGAAGCTGAAGCTTCTAATTTACTTGCAGTAGCAAATCTCCTTAGATATTATATGGATCTCCTTAATCAGGTGAATATGCTCATTTTAACGATTGGAAATATATTCAAATTCTTTTTTTACATTATTTAATCATTGTTCTCTAATAAAGGTTGTTCCAGGAAGTTCTTTGGAAGCCACTCTGAGCGATTTGCATGAATTGAGTGCTAAAACATTTCTAAGTGCCCTTCATGGCCATGTTCGTCGTATGATGGCAGAAAGGGGAGTTGCTGATCAGCCGCCTGCCTCTGACTTAGGAGCTTCTGCAGGCGTTTCCCAATTGCTTGCTCTTTTAAGAGATGTTTTGAGTAATGGGGCAGTTACTGGTGGTGCCCAAAAACATCTTGATAAGGTATATATATATACACTGGTGGACAAAATTAAGAGATGGAGTATTTTTCTAAATATCTCGAGAAATACTGAATACAAAGAAATAAAATTTGAAAATCTTATTTAATGACAATGAAGTGTGCAAAACAACAATGAAAGTGAAATTCATTGACAAGAGTTATGGCCAATAGTCCGATGTGGTCTGAAATTCATAATAAAAGAAGGCAGTGAAAGTGAGGCTAGCACGGTGCGGTTTGCCTCTAGTAAGTCACCTCTGACAGATAGACAGCATGCACAACGAGTATGCATGCTGTTAACAAGAGAGTTTAGGAGTGCTTGTGGAATACCTTCCCACTCTTCCATGTGTGAAAATGCTTTCCATCTCTTAATTTTGTCCACCAGTGTATATAATCTTTCTTTTTTATTTGAAGAAACTTAAGCTTATTGCAATATTAAAGTTTTACAAATGAAAGTGGGACTGCTGTCGGTTTAACAAATCTCTGGGGTCAGTATATTACAAAATTAACAGCGAACTTTCGGACCAATCAAATTCATCATTGCAGAGATGAAGAATATCCTGGCTGAAGAACTCACTGGACACCAGACCAAACCATTCTTCAATGATGACTCATACCTTATTTTGGGAATCGCCGTCTTTTTATTGAATGGCCGAAAAACTTTGATGAGGTGTGGTTTGAAGTCTTTAAGCTGAAAACGTTGCATCAAACGAACAGGGATTGTCATGCAAAATAAAATCTCCTTTCGACAACATGCCACGTCGAGAAAGACGGCAATTCTCAGTCGTCTTTGAAGAATGGTCCCTTTTCTTCACCTATTAACTTAAGGGTGGGGTGGAGACAAAGCTCAACTAGGAGCTTCCTTAATTTATTTTTTCACAATTGGCGCATTCTTGTTTTAATGTTGTTTAATTTCATATAGTATTAAACATTTTAAGATGGGAAAGGCAAAGTAGAGGAGCAATAAAGAAAATGAAGCTTTTGTATGCCAAATGCCGATGGAGACGTTTCGGACAAAATTGATTTGTTCACCCTTAGTCGTACTACTACTATCGTTGGTGCATCAAAAACGATTAGAAATTTGTGCCTAAAACTGATGATGAACAGATAAATTTTGTCCGGAACATCTCCTTATGCATTTGCTTTATTTTCTTTGCTGCTCCTGTATTTTCTCTTTCCCATCTTAAAACATCAACAACACTTTCTCTCCTGATTATATAAAATTTTAATAATGGAGGAATGGAAATATCAGCCAATCCATTCCTCCATTATTATCACATCACCAGCCACAACCTCAAAAAGCAACTATATAAAATTTTTATCATTAAGAACTTAAATACAAAATTTCACTATTATTTGATTTGTTGAAGAAAATTTATTCACAACTTAAAAATTGAAGTCATTATGCGTCAATCATATTCATCATTGCGAACCAAAAACGAAAATATAAAAAACTAAAAGAAAATGAATCTAATACTTTCTCTTTATATATACATTGCGCGTCAAAAAAAAAACGTAACACTTTGTTTCTTCTTAAGAAGACATGTTCTAATCTATCTTAATGATACTCTAATTTAAGAAACATTTAACATGAAATATCTTATACATTTCAAAGTAAATTTAACACAAATCTATATCATAAATAATTACAATTTAAATAAAACAAAGACAAAAATGTCGAAATTTTTATATTAACGCTAAATTCCTAAAATTTTAAAATAATCTTTTCATTTTAGTTTTTCTCACAATTGTCAGTCTATTTTAATGGAAATTCTTAAAAACAAAATTTATAATTAATATTCAACAAAATATATCGAGATTATATTGATTGAATCAAATTGAAAATCGACATATTTTTCTTTAAGGGTCGTCCACATATTACGTTACGCCTTATGGGAGGGGGTAGAGGTGTGGCCAAAACGTTACTAATTGTGATATGGGGGACCCGGGGGTTTCTCTAAGTGTGACATAACAATTCCAAGTTGAATTTATACAATTTTTAGAAAAAAATTAAATAAGTCGAATGATTTTCACAACTGGGAAAAATGGAGTGATTATTTGAGTCACGAGGAAAAATAAGGTAAAATGATATGAATTTTGTTTAAGAAATTTTATTCGGGGGGGGGGGTAGTTCTATGTTGTGACAATAATATTTGTAGGGGGGTTTGTTTGTATGTGCTAACTGTAACTGTGATGGGGGGGGGGGAGGGCTAGAAAATCGTCAAAAAAGGTGTTACGTAATATGTGGACGACGCCTTTATTTAAATTCTATTAAATTGATTTGTATTTGTGTTAAATACACATAGAAATGTATAAGATATTTCATATTAAATGTTTAATAAAGTAGAATCTCATTAAGGTAAGCTTAGAATAGAATAGGCCTTCTTAAGAAGAAACAAAACGTTACGTTTTTTTTTTTTTGACGCGCAGTGTATATATATATATATATATATATATATGGAATGAGAAAGTAAAAGTCATATGGATTAAAATTTATTATATGTGACTGTCGACATGAAAAGGTACCAAATCTTCACTGGACTAATTTTTGACGATTAATTAAAAAAGTTCAAAAAAATCGATTTTTTTTATTACTTATTCCGATTATCTAGTCCCTTTTATATGTTGAAATATTCGATTCATCAGAATCGATGTATTTTATATCAAAAAATTGAAAAAACAAGACAAAGGTGAGAAAAGGGACCAAACAAACTTTAAACTCATTTTTCTCAAAACTACGTTTTTCATAGCCAAAATTTCATTTCTTCCAAACAAAAAATGATACAAAAATTCTCGTCTTGCTCAGCAGAACAGAAAGCATAAAAACTCAATTTTGACCCCGGTAAAGATTTGTTACCTTTTCATGTGGACGGTCACATATTATTTATTAAATTAAAGAAATATTTTCAGATTGTTGCCTGTGTTGTGGATCCGCTACTGCAAGCTGTAAATGAAGGTGCATCTCGTCTTCCAACTGTAGACATGGCAGTCTATTTACTCAATTGTTTACATCAACTTCAATCCACACTCTCTCTTTATGAATTTATTGATCAACGATTAGAGAGACTACAGGTATTTATAATTTAGATAAAACAAAATGAATTATTTTATTATGTAAGAACCCCATTTGTACAGTGGGGGGTAAAATTAAAGTGCCCCCCCCCCCCGCCCATTCATTCCAATGTTTGCATAAAAATAAAACTATTGAAATTATTTTCTATGTTTTAAACGCAAATATTTTCATAATTTTTTTTTTTAACAATCAAATAATAAGAAACTCATGAGCTACTTTAGGCTGGTCGTTCACTGGAAGCGTAAACGCGCGACGGCTACAAAAGCGGCAATAAGCGTATACTTGCTACAGATCCCAATGTGTGTGAATTAATTGAAGCTCGTCCACTACAAGCGACCGACAACACGCGACTACTCGCTTCGAGCGATAAGGCGCTATAGATCCCAAATAATTGGAATCTGTAGCGCGTTGTCGCGTCTATCCCTTTGTTTTTTCAATCTAAAATACTCTCATCGGCAGCAAAAACAGCAAAACTTTGTTTCTTCTTAATAAAATTGATGCAATTAAATAAAACAAAGACAAAAATGTGGATATTCAATTTTTTTTTTTTTTTTTAATAAAATAAAACACACTTTTTTCCCATTCACACTCACATTCACACACACATGCACAACAGTCTTTTCGACAACTCAGGCAATATGAGACTTTATACGATAACCGTTATTATGAATATATATATATAAATATATATTGGGGTCCAGACATTCTTATTTAAGGATATTCAATTTGTGTGACAAAATAAGATTATTTTAAAATTTTGGAAATTTAGCGAAAATAAATAAATTTCGACCTTTTTATTTTGGTTTGACGGGAAAAATAAAACAGCAAAAATGTTTGCTGTTTTATTTCTCCCGTCAAATCATGCTCTGAAACCAGCAACAACTCATATATGGACCCTGTTATGCAATGGTGTGTCAAAGACCAAACATCGAGTTTTGAGAAAATCAACAAGAAAGTTTTTTGTTTACATTGGATTCTATATAATTTTTCTTGTCAATTGTGCAAATAACATTAAATATAAATTTTTTTAGGACATATTTCATAAAAAATACTATTAATTAAAGCATTTGAAACAATATTCCGTGCTTAACTCAATTTTGAATTTTTTGGTCTTTGGCACACCATTGCATAACAGGGTCCATATATTATTTTTATTTTGGTTTTATATTTAAATTTAATTATTTATTAAAATGATATGTATTTGTTTTAAATTCACCTAGAAATGTATAAGATATTTTATATCAAATGCATGGCGAAGTCGCGTGCAGAGTATGACCCTTGTCTCGTGTAGCCGCGACTCTTGTCGCTTATTGCCGCTCATGTAGCGGTCGTGCGTTTACGCTTCCAGTGGACGACCAGCCTTAATATTACCACCCAATCACTGTACAATATTTTTTTTTGAAGAAAAAAAATGCTGCAAAATGTTTTGACTGTGTGTGATTTCTCAAGAACGGAAACGGTTACATTGAATAGTTTTTTTTTTTATATTTTTCACATTTTGTTCTAACAATTTTGTTTAAAATTCATAAATGAATTATTTCTTTTAGATACTCTTTAAAAGTATCCCCTTAAAATTGTTCCAAACATACTTTACTTCAAAGAAAAGTTAAAAGAAATGGTGCCAAATATAAATATTTTCTTCTGATTATTTATAAATTTTACCCTTTTGGTAAAAAATCTGGTGTGGTACCACATCACATCTCTTTCCAAGCTAGGAGAAAATTGTGTGCTGTCAATCATAGCAGATTTTTAATTTTAAAATTTACGAAAGAATTTGGCGTGCCAAATTGTATATATTATGAGGAACGGTGCGCTCATTGGCAAGGAACTAGCACACATCTCTCCTTAATTTTCAAATTATCAAAACCATTTACTTTTTTTAAGGCACAAACGGATGCTCAACTTGATACTTTAACTGCAGAGCAGGCAAGCTCATTGGTAGCTAATTTAAATTTGGGACCAATATACACAATTTTACAAGAACGTGATAAATCCAGGCCATTGTCTTCAATTGGTGGAATGGAATTACCTAATCTTCAAGGATTCTTGGTAAGTTTTATCATTAAATTATTTTATGTTATTGAAATTGTATGATAATAAAAAGACAATTGTATTAAATATTTTTTTTTTTTTTTTTTTAGGAAAAATTTGATAAATTCCTTTCAATCCCAGATGCTTTATTATTACCTCAAATTAATTTACTTACTTCAACTGCTCATCGGACTACAGTTCAACATCGGGCAAATCAAGTTATAGCAGCTATTTATCGACAACTGTATAAATGTGTACATGATCCCCATAATTTATACGCAGAACCAGAACGTCTTTTTAAATATAATCCCGATCAAGTGGATGAAATACTCAGCCAAACCTCTAATAACTAGGACTTACTAACTTGTAAGAGATACAATATTTAATAATTAAACTGTTCGAAAGAAAGTTGCCTTGAGTTGCGTTGAACATCAATCAAAGAAGGCATTTGTATAGCTGAATCACAAAAGACGTTTCGGATCAAATTTTTTTCTATCATCATTCGAATATAGGCTATTTGTAATTGAGCGCCAAAGTTGTCATTGTTTGTGCGATACTCAATCTCGATGAAAATTAATAACTGGAATGATTGAATTTAAAAAGTAGGAGAAAGTATTTCTCGGGGTGTCATGTGTATGGTCTTTTAAGGAACAAGAGGTCCTTTTCAGTAGCGTAGCCAGGATTTATGCTTGGGGGGGGGAGGGGCAAATGTTTTATGAACACCCGGAGGGGGGGGGTTCCCCCATCTCCAAGCAACAACTAAAGGTGGAGAAACTTTTTTATAGATTATATAAGAATTATAAATAAAAAAACAAATAAAATAAAATTGAATCCTTCTCAACCTTCTCGATTGGCCTCCTCAATATGAATTAAGCTAATAAAATTTTAGTAAAGAAAAATAAAAGAACCAACGTTAAATTTGAAAATGCTGAAATTAGTTTTATTAAATTTATTTTCATTTTGACAAATTATTAGGGTCCGACCGAAACAAGATAGATATTCAGCCGAAACCGAATTTCAGCTTCAATCTTAGTTTCGGCCGAAACCTAAACTTGTATTTCCTATACAAAATTCATATCATTTTTTTTTCCCCGTGAACGAAATTTTTTCCGGATTTTTGGCCGAAACCGAATATTCGGTCGGTTCCTACAAATTATAGAACTTTTTTGTTTTTTTGATTTGACAAGAAGCATATAATATTAAAGATTTTTTGCATTATTTATAAGTTTTTTTTAGATTCTAGAATTTATGAGAGTTAATAAAATAATTATTTAAAAAAAAATTTTTATTCTTATATTTCTTAAAACGCAAATAAATAGAGTTATTTTTTCATTAGGAAAAACAATAAGTATTTTGTTTATTAAAGCTTTTGTGGTTTGAAATATTATTATTAGGAGAATTTTTAATTATAGACCACATTTTTGTATTTAATATTTATATTCCAGTACAGTACTATATACTGTACAGTATTTATATATTTTTAATAAATATTTAATACAAAAATGTGGTCTATAATTAAAAATTCTCCTAATAATAAGTATTTTTTTGCTTTGGGGGGGGGCGGGGGCTCCCCTGGGCCCCTCCCACCCTGAATACGCCATTGGTCCTCTTGTACAACCCAATAGAATTTAAATCATTTTCTATGTCCAAGGGTCTCCGGATGGACCTTTAGACCTGCAGATGCTGAAGCACAGGATAACGATTTTTGGGGCAGGTCGTTTTCGGTTGAGTCTGTAATCCTCTAGAATGGGATTCCGGAGTCGATCAGGCCTTCGGGTATCCATTTTCAAAAGCAAATATATCTTCAATGAACAAAGGGACTTGAGGCCTTGGCGCATGAGAGAGAAGCTAGTAGTGCAGTGTGCGTATATTATGTACTATTATTTCACTATTATGCTCCAGGGGGCAAGATCCTCAGAGCAAATTAATAAATATATCTATTGTGAGAGTCTTTAGAAGAATGGGGTTCAAGAATCTATGATGGAGGAATAAAATTTAGCCCTAAATGTCTCTTTTGGCTTAGCCATCTAAAAGCTTACTTTCATTGTTGCTCTATAATTATATTTTGGAAAGTGAATATTATATATGGGTCATTCCATGCCAAATCGACAAATTTTTCCTGACCCCCGCGGATTTCGCTGAAAATTTCCTATCTTTTTTCTACCCCTTGAAAGACATTTTTGAGAATTTTTTTCAAATTTTTTTATCCAACTAAAAAAAAGTTTACAATTATCCCCCCTAATTTCCAGATCCCTAAATTCAAGATGTGCCGACGATTGCTTCTATTTTTTTTTTTTTTGTTAAAAAATTTTTTTTTTGAAATTTGGTTTATTTTTTACGTAACTTTTTTATGAAATTTTTTCAGCTTTCTCGCGAAACTTTAGAAATTGAAAAATTCAGTCTCGTACTTTACTGAAAAAAAAACACAATTTTTAGTATGATGACTTAAAATTTTCGAATAAAATATCATTTTTCAACTTCTAAAGTTTCACGAGAAAGCTGAAAAAATTTCATAAAAAAGTTACGTAAAAAATAAACCAAATTTCAAAAAAAAAAAATTTTATAACCAAAAAAAAAAAAAAATAGAAGCAATCGTCGGCACATCTTGAAATTAGGGGGGATAATTGTAGAATTAGTTGAAGTTTTTTTTGAGTTAAAAAAAATTAAAAAAAAATGGTCGATTTAAAATTAGGGTTTTTTCAAAAAAACTGAAATATTTCATATATCAGGGCTTCTGAAATAATTTTTGTATTTTTTTCTGAAAACTACATTAAAAAACAAAATTTTTATAGCCTTGCGGGGTTCCGAAATATCAATTTTAAAATAAGTTATAGTTATTTGAAAAGAGCAATTTTTTTCAAAAATCCATAACTTTTTTTTAGTTGGATAAAAAAAATTTGAAAAAATTCTCAAAAATGTCTTTCAAGGGATAGAAAAAGATAGGAAATTTTCAGCGAAATCCGCGGGGGTCAGGAAAAAAATTTGTCGATTTGGCATGGAATGACCCATATCTTCTTCTCTTTCTTTATATATATAATTCTTCTGTACGTGTGTATGTGACTGAACTCCTCCTAAACGACTGAACCGATTTTGATGAAATTTTTTGTGTATGTTTGTGAGAATCCCGGACAGGTTTGGTTTCACAAATAACAATAAGTTAATGAGTAATTAACCGTTAAAATAAGAAAAAAAATAAAAATTAGGAGAAATAGTTGCCATGGTAAGAAAATATAAATATTTACCCATGTTTACGATTTTTTTTATTTATTTACATTTTGAATTCTAAAATATCGGCGTGTCTGTGTACCGGGAGAGTCCCGGAAAGGATATTATTCACAAAAAATCTTAAGTTCATGAATAATTAACCGTTAAAATAAACTCTATATATAAAAATGAAAAGGGAAAATGTATGTACCGGTATGAGCCCCTGGCTAGACGGAAAGCCCCGCCTAAGGCGGGGCTTTGCGTCTAGTACTGTATATATTCGTTTCTGCTCTGCTTGTTTGCCCTATAAAAATATTTTATTGAATAGTACAGCTTTGTTTGAAATGATTGATGGTTTTTAAAGAACGTCCCAAAAGCACTTTGCGAGATGACTTTGTGTTTAATTGGCCTTATAGGACTCGATTTCTTTTATTAAGGGTAAATTAATTTGAAAATTCTAGTGAGGTATTTATTTATATTCCTGGGGTATACATTCTTTATAATCAGTAAAATTATGTTACTGACCAGTAATCCAAAAAACATCGTTAAAATAACATTATTTCCTCTAATACAAGGGTCCTTAAACTGTCGTCTCAGGGGTCCGCAAAACAATTCTATTTAAAAAATTATTTGTATTAGGCCTATATATATTTACAGTACTCCTAGTTTATTATTTAACCAAAAATTCAAATATCCAATTACACTATACATATACACTTAAAAATTCATGCTGATTCAAAAATCAAGGGAGACATAAAATGCTAAAAGTTAGAAAGGGCTGAGCGAGAAAAAAAAGTTCAATAGGGGTCCGTGAACTAAACAAGTTTAAGAACCCATACTCTAATACATTGACTTGTTAGGTGATGGATATTCGATATGATTTGTAATTTCTTGCATTTAAGCCAGCGGTTTCCAATTGGTTGACTCGTAGTAATTAATTTTCTAAGTAAAAATCTGGTGTGACTGGCGCACAGCACACAACTTTCTCTTACCTTCGGTAATCGAAAGTTGTGTACTGTGCTTGTCACACCAGATTTTTTGTGTCGACATGTATTTAGTTTCCGACAGTAGGGTACAATTGAATTCAAGATGTAAAATTTATAAGTATGGGAAAATATTTATATTTTGTTACCATGGCAACCATTTCTCCTATCTTTTCTATGGAGTACAAGAGTAAAGTGGTCTTCAGAAGATTTCAATCACAAAATGAGAATATACATTTTATAGAGAATCTAAAAAATAATTGATTTTTGAATTTTAAAAAATCGTTGGAGCAAATTTTGAGAAAATCGAAAAAAACTGAAAAAGTGATTCAGTAAAGTGCTAGTACTTTTTGGTCGATTTTGTTCAAAAGCTTCGTGTCACGTCCCATGGGGGTGCCTAACTTAAATATAAAATTTCAACTTCCTAGCTCTTTTCGTTCTTGAGATATTTTGTTCACAGACACACAGACACACACACACACAGACAGACAGACCATGTCGCGAAAACCACTTTTTGGATTCAGGGGACCTCAAAACGTGAAGATCCATCAAAATCTCGACATCGAATTTTTGACATGAATCCAATACTTTCTCTCTATATATATATTACATATATACATAGGTAAGAGAAAGTAAAATTAACTTAATTGACACGTTAAAACTAGTCTACAGAGATATGCTTCTAAGTGGTTCACTTCAACACGAAAACTCTTTATTTTAGAGTAGAGCTTTCAGGGGTTAGACCCCTCCCCCCCTCCCCCTCCCGCCCATCCAATCATTCAATTTCTATGTTTTTGATTTTGGCGTTGTCTTGACCTGAATGGAGATGAGTGTCTAAATACGTATTTCAATGTTAAATATTGGTTGAGAGTAAAGAATTCATCTTTTTCAGTGATCTATACTGTCCTAACTTGAATATATATCTCGCAATTTTTCTTAATGAGTTCAAATTTTGCAGACATATTTTTTAATGCAATGGACAAGATCTACGGGTACCTGCTATTAAATTTCTAAAAAAAAATTTTGACCACTCTTGAACACCCTAACCCTGAAGCTGTCGAGAGATGTAGGCCGGATAGCTGAGAAGGAACAATTTCTCATTAGATCTACATATTAATAGTAGCTTGGCAGAAATGACTCTGGTACCTGTCTGTCCGCAGCCCACCAGCTGAAAAACAATGACTTGACTCATAACTTTTTATCATTTCATTAAAAGTCATCGAGTACTAATTTATTCTTATCTTTTAATTAAGTATAATAACTAATAGCAAACTGTTATCACATTTATTTATTTTATAATTATATTATCACAGTTCATATTTTTAATAGATAATTTGAATGTTTACAACAAAGCATAAATCATTGTTTACATGTTAACATGTACTTTCTGTGAAAATATGTCTAAACCCCATTAATGTATGTCATAATTAAGTCTAAATGGCCTAAGATGCCAAAAAAAACCTTTCAGGCAGGCATGTTTTCAAGTGGATATCAAATGACATATGGCTTTCAAATTATCTATTAAAATATTAGCTATTGAACAAACTAATAAAGTATTTAATTTATTATCAATATTTTTAATTTAATTGTATAATATATAGTTTGTATTTGGGCAGCCGAGGCGAAAAATAAAATAAAAATCTACTTTTTGTCGACGTTTCGAGTGCCGATCGCACTCTTCTTCAGGACATCGACACCCGAAAGGTTGACAAAAAATAGATTTTTATTTTATTTTTCGCCTTGGCTGCCCAAATACCACATCCTTATTTCATAGTATCCAGCCATCAAGAAACAACTAGTTATATTTGGGCCTTTCTTTACTAATTGGAAAATCGCTGTCCTAGGCAAATTTTATAAAGTATTAGTAAAGACAATATATTAGCTATTCTTGAAATCCTACTAATACTGTTTTTTTTTTTTTTTAAATAATTACTTATCGAGTATGTTATCACGTCTGCCTTTTCAATTTAAATGGATTTAAAAGGATTTTATGTTATTTAACTATATATGTAAAAAAAAAACAGTCCTTTGGGCACAGTCCCTTGTCAATTCAAGGGGTCTTTACTAATACTTATACAGTAATGGGGCTGTTTCTTTCTGTTCCTAACCCCCTCCCCCAGAAAGCTCCCCGTTCCACTCCACCCAAAAGAATTAAGTCAATATGGGGCCTTCCAGGCCCCCTGCAGGCAGGGGCGGCGCGTCCTCTAGGCGAATTAGGCGGTCGCCTAGGGCGGCAACCTGGAGAGGGCGGCAAAAAGGAAAAAAAAATTTAGTGTCTCAAAAAAAGGTAATTTTTTTTCGGACGGGGAAAAACGGAAAAACTTTTGTTCCGCGCAAGAGAAAATGTTCCGCGGGCGGCAAAAAAAATTTTGTGTCTAAAAAAAAGGTAATATATTTTTTCGGACAGGAAAAAATTTTGGAGAAAATGTTCCGCGGGCGGCAAATTTTGGTTCCGCGAAAAAAAAAAAAATTTCGCAGAAAAATTTTTGAGATCAGGTAAAATTTTAAGGAGGGGGGGCGGCAATTTAAATTTTTAAAGTTTTTTTTGGGGGGGGGGGCGCAAAAAAATATCTTGCCTAGGGCGGCAGAATAGCTTGCGCCGGCCCTGCCTGCAGGATCCCTGGTCCCATTCCATTCCCCCCCCCCCCCCCAGCCAAATTTCTTAGTTACACTTATGGACAGAGGCTGATTTTTTTCAAAGAATCTGTGCGTCCTTAGAAGTATTATGTTAGGTAGGTTAGGTTGAAGTGGCCGTTCCCATAGAGGGACCAATTAGGCCCTTTGTGATACCACGGTGGGGCTACCCCCTTTTCCTACCCTAAGAGGTGACTTCGGCAGGATTTTTGAATTATTTGCGGCAAGCTGGATTCGAACCCGAGCCGTGTTGAGACTTCGGACTCCGTAATCCTCAGCTTAGCCGGCTTAGCCATTGCCTCCTCTTAGAAGTATTAAGTCTTCGCCTTTCCTCCCAAATGGATTACAACCTACTCCGTCTCGTGTGAGGGTTCCTAGAGCGTTGCGCGAACAGAAGAGCTTTAAAAAAAACATTGTGATCAAATTTCTTGTTGTAGTAAACGTCCAATTTTGCAAAGACACAACAAGAAATAGATTAGACTCCTATTAGATATTAGAGTTTTTAGCTACCCTATTGGTGCCGCTTGCATTCATTCGCCTTAAAGCATCAACAGCTAATTTTATTTGTAAATTTTAAAATATCATGTATCCAAATGAGATAAAGATTCAATTTTGATATAAATACATATTATATATGGTTAACGGATGGCAGCCAGGAAAACAAAATCAATTTTTATCAGATTTTTTTATTTGATTGTCGGCGTTTCGGACGCCAGTCGCGTCCTTCCTTAGGACAATCGATCGTCAAAAAAATACAGATGGACTGTTATTTTTAACAATTGAAATCGAGATAGCTTATTGAATTAAAGCGGGCGGGAAGTTTGTAGTTCAGCTCTCCTCTGATAGAGAGCGCTAGCGCAGTTGCAGCTTCAGCTTAGCTGTGTCAGCAATCAGCAATCGCTCGTCTCGTCTCTGATTGGCCAAACCACTTGCTCGGGTTCAGTTGCTCGCCAACAGTCTTTCAGAAATGATACCAAATCAAGTAATACATCGAAAATGTTTCAGTGACATACATTGATTAATGAATGTGTGATTATAAATGTCAAAATAATGATAATTTATATATAATTCGTTTTTTTAAATTGAACTATTTTTTTATGTAAACTATTTGTTTCATCAATCGCATCTTAATTTAAACTGCTTGCAAGATGGCTGACTCCAGTTATTATCAGGTATGTTTCGGCATTTGTATTTTAACAATTACTTTTATCTTATATATAAATCAGGTTTATTTACTTGGAAATATTTTTTTATAAATCACTCACTTCAATATTATATTAATTTCAGTTAATTATTCTATATTCAAATACTTCAATTTGTATAAAAGGATTTCTTTTCCATTCAAATTATTGCCACTTGTTGGCATATTTTTGTCTTTGTTTAGGATTTTTTTGTCTCAAAAATTTATATCTAAATCGTGATTATTAATATTATAATCACCAAAATGAATTATTTTATAATTGTTATTTTTAATTCAAACTTGATTTTCTTCATTAAAATAAATTCCCTTAAAAAAATAATTGGTTTTTGTTTATATATTTTCTGTTTTCGTATTTGAAAACTTGACAAATTAAGCCAACCCAAGTTCAAAACTCGTCTCTCAATCTGTATTTGGGTGTGAGTGAGCTTATAGACACGATTAGAACCGAACTTTGACGGAAACAGAATTTTACATAGGCCCTGCTAAGCAACTTCACTTGTTGGCAACAATCTTCTAATTAGAAGAAGGGATATAAAAATTTTTTCAATTAAATGTTGGAAAATTTTCCTCCTAATTGATGAGAAATTCCGATTTGAACTTCCACTTCGTGAGGCTCGATTGTTGTCTCTTCCTAGTCGTTGTAGGAAATTCAAGTGTCATTTTTGTCATTTGAGGTTATTTGTAATTTTAAAAGATTTAATAATTTCTTCTTATAGATAATCACCTTAAAAGGTTGGGAACCTTCCTAAGAAACTGGTTATTTTGCATGGTCAAAGCCCTTTGTAATAGCTTAACTTTTTCATAGATAATTAACTCTATTTTTTTTTAATTACAATGTAAAATAAAAAGTTTTCATTTAATTTACTTCTAAATAGAATTTATAATTAAATGGATTATTAATTACATGTAATTCAATCACGGTCGGGTAAAAATAATTTTCTAATGCCAATATTAACGAGACTTGCAATTTCACCTTCAAAGAAAAAAAAAAACGAATTTGTATAATCAGGATTAAGCTATTGTTTAAAAATAATTTTCTTGATAAAACTTTTTTCTCCAATCGTTGGTTATTATTGTAATAATAATAGTTTTCCGAAATTTTATAGGATAGTCGTTCCTAAGCAGGAAAAGTTTCAATAAAATAAAAATGTCAAATCATTTATATTAATTTTTTGGAGTTGTAGGAACACAATATATGTTTATAAATTGTATCACTTGTAAATTGAACGTTAAGTGTATTTTGTGAGAATTGTTGGAAAATCGAAGGCTTTCTTTTTGGCTGCTCCTGCTCTTTTCACTATTATATATTACATTTGTTTAAAATTATTAATTAATTGAGAAGAAAATAATTTATCCTTAGTTTTCAAAATTATTTCCATTTATACAAAATTTCACCCGCGTCTCACATCCATTGTAGTGATACTGATGAAACGGACAGACTGTTTATTTTTGACTTTTTAAATCTTTAAATTTTGTTGAGTATGAGTCGGACGTAGTTGAAATATCCTGAGAAAATTTGTAGAAATGAAAATAAATGAACTATTCGGTAAGATAAGAACAAAACCAGCCTCTTCTCTCTCACCATTTCAATTCATCACAAAAATTTTGGTTTCTATTCAGTGCAATATGAATTTGTTGAGAAATATTGTCAAAATCATAAAATAACACAGAATATTTAGAGCGCATGGGATTCGTGTCTGCTCGTTTGTTTACCAGTATATGATTTAATTCTAATAAAAACTTCCAGACACGAAACCCTCTGTACTGCACTTTTCTGTTATTTTATGATTTGTACAATATCTCTAAAAAAAATTAATATTTGCAATGAAGATGACCCCTCATAGGAACCGAAATATTTTAATAAATTGAATTGGTTTAAAAGAAGTTCAGAAATGGTGAGAGAGAAGAACTTCCCAATCTGCGATTCCCAGCTTTACGCACTGAACTATTGGAGAAATAAGAATTTTCTTCATTTATTTTATAAATAACACTAGTCGGCAAAATAAAATTTTTTTTCGACATAATTCCTTTAGATAAAATGACCTCTTGAATGCAAATATGACCTCATAAGATTTAAACTTTCGACCGTTGGTTCTCGTTGAAACATTTTGTAAATTAAAATTAAATATACAAATTAAACACTAGGTTATTTGTTTCAAAGGTTTTATTAATTAAAAATTAACACTTAATACGTATTTCGACAAGGATTACATGTAATCACTTCTGATGATGACAAGGAATTGTCGAAATACGTATCAAGTGTTAATTCTTTAATTAATAAAACCTTTGAAACAAATAACCTAGTGTTTAATTTGTATATTTAATTTTAATTCAAATATGACCTCCGTTTTCCCCCACCGCGTATCGTTTTCAGGGAAGAACCCCCTATTTATTTCCACCCCTTTTCGTTAATTTTAGAACCATGAATTAAATTGGAGGGATAAAAAGGAATATTTTAGCCTTAATATTTCTTCTGAAGATCTAGAGAGGTCAAAAGTTCAAAAAAATGACGATTTTGTCCCTTAAATTGCAAAAAAAAAATAGATTTTTTTCCCGCAATTTTTCACTGATTTTCTACATATTTCAGCTAACAGACCCCCACATCGTTCTTTAAACATCCCTCCACAAAGAAAGAAAAATATATAGGATAAAGAGAGTCAGGTGAGAGCGATCCGAAGCCCTCGCAAGGAGATGGAAGCGTCACAGCTCCACGCTGCCCAGTCGGTCGAATTCCCAAATATGCGGTCATTTTTTTGGCAGATCTTTAAAATGATACATTCTACAGATTCTTCTATGTCGTTCAATATTTGCGAATTCGACCGACTGGGTAGCGTGGAGCTGTGACTCTTCCATCTTCTTGCGAGGGCTTCGGATTCGTTCACACCTCACCCGCTTTATCCTATATCTTTTTTTTTGTTGAGAGATGTCTAAGGGGGGGGGGGGTTCTGTAAGCTGGAAAATCTGTGAAAAAAATTGCGAAAAAAAAAACAGAATCGATCATTTTTAATGATTATTATTATTATTTTTTTTTTTTTTTAACATTCACACTTTTTTCCCATTCACACTCACATTCACACACACATACACCCAGTCTTTTCGGCAACTCAGGCCATATAAGATTTTTTACGATATCCGTTATTGATAAATATACATATATGGGGTCCAGGCATTCTTATTTAAGCCATTTAGTATCCAAATGGCTTAAATAAAATCATCGGACTGCCTGGGGTCCGAACCTGCGACGTTTGGTATATGAGGTTAGTACGCTAACCTCTACGCCATGCCCCGATGGCTAATGATTTTTTGCAATTTAAGGGACAAAAACCTCCTCTCCTTGGACCTAAATTTTCATTTTTTCCAACTTTTCATCTCTCTAGACTTTCAGAAGAAATATTAAGGCTAAAATGTTTTTTTTTTTCATCCCTCCAAACTTAATTAATGGCCCTAAAATTAACGAAAAGGGATGGAAATAAGTATGGGGCTGTCCCCATATTTTTGGTAGCCAATTAAATTGAAATAAATTTTTGTCGATTGAGACGGGATGCGAACCCGCGACCCTTGGTACCGAAGGCCAGCACGCTAACCACTACACCAAAGTCCGAGGGCTGCTTTTCTTCCTTGATAATATTCAACGTTGGGAAACTCTGGTCTAAATAAATTTCTAAATGAACTTTCAAATGATTGACAGGTTTCTAGATGTTTTGTTAGAAAAAAAAAAATTTAAGGCTTCAATTATACTATACCGTTTATCAAGTTCTTTCATTCAACTCCTTCATTGATACATTTTCAATAATTATTATAAGTTATTTTAATCAATATTTTTTTTTTTTTTTTTAATTTCATATCCAAATATTTATTAAATTAAGTTGAGAAAAAATACAAAAAAATGAAAAATCAAATATGAATAGATTAACTTGTTCTTTTTTTTCTCTCTCAGAAGATCATTCGCTATTCTCAGCCGTTCACTCCCACGCAAATATTCAAGTTGATATCCGGTCTCTTAAAAAGTAAACTTAAAACTTCATTTAAATATTTTCCATTTCCAATTTATATATACATCCAACTTTTCAATGAATATTTTTTTTTTTTTATCAACTTCTATTTGTGCTGCCGCTCCTATTAAAATACTGGAACAAGCGATAAATAAATTAAATATAGATTTTTACACATCGGCTCACTTATATTTTCGTATCTAGCTGATATATTAATATTAGAAAATGAAATGTGCCTCTTAAAGATGGATGCGTCAATCTGTTTGAATTATTTTTGTATAAAAATAACAAAGAGAAACAAGTTTCTTGCAAAGTACAGTGGTTCCAAAAAATCTAGTCGTCTAAAAGGCTCTTAAGCCTAAAAAAGCTTCCCACTTTTATTTCATAGTCTTATTATTCCGCACTTTACAGAGGCTGCCTAAGTGTCATGTCTTCTAAATGTAATTATTTCATTTTTTTACTTTCTCTTACCTCTATATATATATGTTAATATATAGAGAGAGAAAGTATTGGATTCATGTCAAAAATTCGATGTCGAGATTTTGATGGATCTTCACGTTTTGAGGTCCCCTGAATCCAAAAAAGTGGTTTTCGCGACATGGTCTGTCTGTGTGTCTGTGTGTGTGTGTGTGAACAAAATATCTCAAGAACGAAAAGAGCTAGGAGGTTGAAATTTTATATTTAAGTTAGGCACCCTCATGGGACGTGACACGAAGCTTTTGAACAAAAGCCCAAAAGTACTAGTACTTTACTGATGTGGTTTTTCAGTTTTTTTCGATTTTCTTAAAATTCGCTCGAACGATTTTTTTTTAAATTCAAAAATCAATTATTTTTTAGATTCTCTTTAAAATGTATATTCTCATTTTGTCATTGAAATCTTCTGAAGACCCTTTACTCTTGTACTCCATAGGAAAGATAGGAGAAATGGTTGCCATGGTAACAAAATATAAATATTTTGCCATACTTATAAATTTTACATCTTGAAAATCGAATGTACCGTACTGTCGGAAACTAAATACATGTCGACACAAAAAATCTGGCGTGACAAGCACAGTACACAACTTTCCATTACCGAATATAAGAGAAAGTTGTGTGCTGTTCGCCAGTCACACCAGATTTTTTTAATATGAAAAAATTTAAATGGTAACACGTTGAAACCTTAAAAACTTTAGATTTACCAGTTTTAAAAACAATTAAATAATCTCATGTAAAAAGCTTATGGGCTGGTATTAACTGGGGTACACACTGTACTCTGTACACCACCACCCAAACCATAGATTCTTAAACTTTTTTGAACTACCCCTTTTAAATTAGTCCCTCGCCAAATAATTATTATTAATATATTTCTTTACTAGTCCCGCTGCCCATCCTCGGGCGTAGTAACTTATTTCCAATTTTTATTATTATTTATATCAGTTTTTGTTTTTATTTGAGATTTAGAGAATAAGGGCAAGTTTGTGCCATTTATCCACCCCCTCCCTTCCCTGTCTAGAGTTCTAAGTGATAATTAAAGAAAAAATCGCATTATTTTTGACGGGGGGGGGGGGTTGATAGTTTGGAAATCTCTTTTAGTAAAAGTTTGAATTTTTTTTAATTTGAAAGAAAAGCCTTAAAACTTCATGACCTACAATAATAATTATACCCTATTTAATTTTCTCTTGTATATCATGCACTGTGGCACACACCAAACCCCCTTTTTCCTGTTGTTATTTTGATAATAAGAGACTCCTAACTTCTTCAATTCATTAAAAAATCTCGGACGGTCTTCAGTTCGACATGATCCGATCAATCATCCAATCAAGCCTTGAAAAAAATTTTATTATAAACTTTTTATACGAAAGGATGTGGCGTCCCAAGTAGTATAGGCCAGCGTTTCCCGTTTTGATCGCGGTATGAGGTTTTAAAGTTTTTCGAGGCCCACCTTATGAAAAAAAAAACCTATTTACAAAACAAATTTTATTCTTTAAATTAGCGGTTTGTTTTAAGCTATATGAAAGTGTACAGATACACACTTTGCATCTATTCCTAGTGTCTAACTGATATAAAAAAAATATGTAAACAAATTTTTTTTGTGTTTTTAGAATTTTTTTTTTTTTCGCGACCCGGTAAAATTTTTCTATGACCCGGTGCCAGGTCGCGACTCACACTTTGGGAAACGATGGTATAAGCTATATGGGCAATAAGAAAATAACTTCTTAGAGGTTTTCTCCAGAGTAATATGTTATAATTTAAATTAAATTAAAGATTTATTGCGTTTATAGAAAACTGAATGTCTCTGGGGCATAGAGGCACTTCTCGAAAAAATAATCATAACTTGAAACAAAAACGCTCACTTAAAACTTCTTCAACACCTAACAGGTGTGGGGGGGGGGGGCTGCGCTACCGCCCAATTGCCAATTTAGACAACCAAAACACTTAATTGTCGGAAGGGTTGTCTCAAATTGATCTTTTCCCCTTCAATTCTCTGAAAAAGGATGATTTATTTTTTTATAAAAAATGCTTTTTGGTTGTCAAGACTCGATCTCTAGGGTGGCGATTAATAGATTAATAGGCACCGACGCTAAAATATAAACAGAATAATTTAAGAATGAAAATAAAATGTTCGCAATACTTTCCCTCTATATATATTTCATATATAGGGTAAGAGAAAGTAAAAAGGCTGATATTTTTGAACAAAATAGAAAAAAATGTTGCTTGGATTACTTTGCCACCTCATGCCAAATTACTTCTAAATTCCTCACCTATATAATTATGAAAATTGTTATAAGGACACTCTGTTCTCAATGTCTTATCTATATACTTCTACTATTATATCTTTGTCTCTTTCTAACATGTAGACTCAGAAACTTGTGGACAGATTTTAATAGAGAATAGGGGGTTATTATTCATTCATTTAAGGCTAGGGGAACCGGGGGCAACAGTCACCACAATCGTTGCAGTGAAGCAATGCCAAGCGCGGCGAAAGTTTGGAATTGGCGACCCCAAGCAATCAGGGTGTGGAACGTCCCCAGGTAGTCATCGTTAGCCGAAAAGGGTTAAAAAAAAAAGTTAGGGAATCTCCCTTTTAAGAGGTGAATCTCAAAAAAAAGTTATGGTAGGAAACTTTCCTTAGAGTAGCCAGTGGGTGCAGAGAACAGAACTACCTAGAAGCGAAGTCGGGCTGAGCAGCTAGTTTAGGACTCTTTAGAGTTGGTTTTTCTTCTTTTTTTGTTACTTGTTCTTATTATGAATTCATATAGGAGAAATTAAAAACACTATATCATAAGTTTCGATGGTTCATTAAAAAGTCAATTTTTAATAAATCATTGAAACTTATAACCTAGGTTTTTTTCTCTTATTTCATAATGTTTCACCTAGAGACTACGGCTATTTAAATTTATTTTTTTTACTTTTGTGTTATAATATCAAAAATTTGAAAAAATTTCGCAATTTTTAAAACCCCCTCTCTTATGTATTAGTTAACTCTAAAAATAGAGTCAAACTTTGCCATTTTGAAAAATATCTTTTAAAAAATCGCATGAGTATTCTTATTTTGCTGGTGGGCCAAAACTCATGTGGACTGTCCGGTGGCCTGGTGAAAAATGGAAACATCTTGAGATCCCGGGTTCTATTTCTTGAGACCAAACTCTATAGAATTAGGAAATCAATTTTGAACAAAGGGGTGTTCAAATAAATATACAATTGACTTTTTAGAGGTTCTACCTCTTTTGACCCAACAGCAAAAAATAATCAGACCCACGAAATTATTAATAAAATTTGTGTTCATGGCAAATTAATCTACTAGAATATACTGTATTTGATGGAAATGTGTGCCTAACAGCCCGTTGCTTGTGATGACGATGATTCCATTCCATCACACTGGAATCGAAATTTCAAATGAAAATTAATTACAATTAAATATTTACTAAATTCATATATCCGAAAAAATAAGGGTGTGCCGCCGGGAGTCGAACCACGGATCCACCGATTTGCGCTCAGTGTGCCTTTACCACTAGACCACAGCACGGCATTCGGGTATATGAACTCAGTTGGAAAGCATTTTTAGTCATCAGAAGAAATGAACCCAAGTTCGGCGCCACAAATTTCTCCCTCGACCAGGTGCAATCCAGATGGACTAATTGAGAAGACCTCAAATTTAATTAATTAATAAATAAGAAATTATATATAAGGACACACTAAGCGCAAATCGGTGGATCCGTGGTTCGACTCCCGGCGGCACACCCTTATTTTTTCGGATATATGAATTTAGTAAATATTTAATTGTATAAATTTCGCGATATGTATAATATCTTAAATAATATTATATATAATTTCTTATTTATTATGAAAATTAATTACTCAAAAAATATATTAAATAACTTTTTAAGCTGATACTTATCGTGTCATTTGTTGACTCTCATATCTGATTCTGCCCTCTGGCTATAGTTCAGTGGTAGAGTTTCTGCCTCTTGTGCTAGGGGTCAAGGGTTCTCACCCCGTCTCATGCGACAAAGATTTATTTCATTTGAATTGGCTACCAATCCAATTAGGCCGGGTCTAAATGGCCTTCGATGCCAAAAAGACCTTAAATAAAATAAAATAAAAACATCTGATTCTCTAAACGTGAAAAGTAGGGTTCGACCGAAACAAGATTTTCAACCGAAACCGAATTTCGGCATCATTCTCAGTTTCGGCAGAAACCGAAACTTGTATTTCCTATAAAAAATTCAAATCATTTTACCTTTTTTTTTTTTTTTTTTTTATTGAAATTTTTTCCGTCCTGAGAAAATTTTTTCTCGTAAAAATCATTTTGCCTTTTTTTTAGGCAGACTAAATTTTTTCCGCCCCCTTTTCCACCGGGTGGAAAATTTTTTTCTCCCTCAAATGCAAATCATTTGACCTTTTTTTTTTTGCGTGCGAGTCTCATCCCATCTTTTCAGACTCAGGTTTCAGCCGGTCGAAAGTTTCGGCTACTTTTAGGCCGAAACCAGGATTTTTGGCCGAAACTGGCGTTCGGTTCCTAGTGGAAAGTTAGTTAAAAATTCAAATTTAAAAAAATAATGAAGAGAAAATTATTTGGTTGACATTTCGGTCGCGATGTGTGAAAAAATTGACTGGCATGTTATCTTTACCAAAATTTTTTCAACATTTGAACTTCGTTTCTCAAAGACGTCTTATCCATTTATTTTAAATATTTTTTTTTTTTTAGAATTCAAAAATTTGAATAACATATTTAATAATACTTGAAAACAAATAATGATGATTTGTTAATAAAAAAATAAATAAATAGATATACAGGATGATTTATTTATACATACTAAAATTTATTTAATATGGAAGGACGACTTCCTATTGATAATTTCATAATAAGTGAAATTATTATTATTTACTTCCTTTCTGCCCTTTTAAATAAAATATTTCAACCTTCTACGAGATGTATTTATTGTTTCGAACTTTTGTTGTGTAATCCGATATACTTGTTGAGACGTCATTTCATCCGTTTGCCCTTCAGAGGAACCTTCTCAAGCCCTGTTGCTTGTCTGATTAATATTTTCTTATCACACTTATATAAATTTCCAAAACAATTATTTTAAATCATTTATAAAAGGAATGACCGGTCAACACGTCGATGGTCAATTTTTATTCACTCTCAGCCGGCAGAGACAATTTCAAAATTCGCAAAATTCCCCATATTTATTTCAAGTCTCCTTTGTTCAGAATTGATTTCCTAATTCTATGGAGTGTGTAAAAAAGTGGACATTCGTAACCCACTGCTGGAGGAAATTACTTTTTTACCTTCCAATCTTCTATATCCAAATAATCCCAGTAGATGAGTATTCTGTAGTTTATCCTTGACACACATGATACCATTGTCATCTACCATTTGTAATATTTCATTGAAACTAGTCTTTCCCGAAGAAGAGCGCGATTTGCGCTCGAAACGTCGATGATTAAATCTGTTTTTGTTTTATTTTCCTAGGCTGATTTCAATATTCTTCAATGGATATCTATATCCAATATACAAATTATAAATTTATTTTTAAATAAAATACAGGTTTACAATTAGTGATTATTAAAGACCGGAGTTTAAGCAAAATGCTTATTGCTGAATTTTATAAGCAACTATTAAATATTTAATTTTCTACACGAATTACTCAAAACTAAGTGTATTGAGATTGATTTTTTTATACTTTTTTTTTTTTAATGCTTTTTACCCTTCGAGCTTATTTGAACTTATTTAAACGAATATTTATATAATTTTTAAAAATAATTCAAAACATTATTCAGCAAAAACGTTCATGTAAATCAAATCCTTCGGCAACTGCGTATATCCTGCCCTCGGCGGACTTTGCCCCCCTGGACTCCCCCCTACTGGGTGTGGAACGGTATCCCGGACGAAATAAGGCGATCAAGAACTCTAGCCGCTTTTAAACACAAATTTTTCGATCATTTGTTGAATGAGCAGAGGGGCGCGATTTGCGGACGGCGATGAAGCTGAGGTGAGGGGGAGGATGCAGAGAGTATTATTGTCAGTTGACTTGTAATTGTTATATACGTGTTATTTTCGGATGCTCCATGAGGCCGTGGCCTCAGAGCATAAATAAAAATCTATCTATCTACTCTGACTCGAGTTCGCCTGTGGCTGACCCTCGCGGAGGGTGAAGGGGTAATTTTCCCCTTTTACACCCCCCCTTGTACCCGCCCTTGATTCTGTCTCTCGACAAGTCTCAGGGAAATCGCGCAACATATTTTCCGTGTCGCGAGGAGTCGCGAGACAAAAGTCGCTTTTTTTTGTCTCTCATTCAAAATGGATGGATACAAGAGAAAAAAGTCGGGCAACATGATTGGTGTGGACGTGTCGCGGGACACGCCGCAGTTATTTTTTTTTTCTTTTTTATAAAAAACACTGACACTTTTTTCCCATTCACACAGTTTTTTCTTAGGCCATTTAAGACTTTAAACGATACCTCTTATTTGTAATATCTTTTGGGGGTCCGGGCATTAAATAAAATCATCGGACTGCCTGGGATCCGAACCCTCGACCCTTGGTATACAAGGCAAGTACGCCAAGCCGGAGGGCAGTTATTTCTTATTATTGTCTATTTTCTATAACAGGTGTTAAAATCTTTTTAAATTAGATGTTACTTACACAGGCACCCTTATATGACATTAATTTTTAAATTTTTGACTAAATATTAACGCTTTGGTGTTGAAGTTTTTTGCATTCAGAATAGCAATTTGGGGTAAGGAGGTGTTAATTTGAATTATCGCTGAATGCGATTGTTAAATTCTAACGTTGCTTGGAGATTACGCCTAAAATTTTAAAGGGATGGCAAACATTGTTTTGAGGCCCCTTTTCAATTAAAATCCTTTACAGTTTAAAGGAAGTTACAAACGGTAGAGTTTGGATTCCTACATTCTTCATCTTAAAATGCCTTGAAGGAGATCCGAACTGCTTGTGATCCAACTTTTTTTTACTTTCATTTATTTTATTTTTATCAAGTTTTTTGTTTATTTTTTAATTCCTCTTGAACCCCAAATCTCGGTCGAAATATTTATTTTTCCACTTGAATAATCAAATTTAATTTGAGAGATTCTTTTTCTCTTCAAGTTCAAGTTTATAATTTTAAATTTTTGCTAATTTAATTCCCTTTGACTTCCGCATCATAAGCTGTTCTTGTTTAGAATCACATTCAAAGCTAACTCTTAACTTAAAGGCAACTGGCTTCCTTTCTATATTTAGTTCGTCGAGAAGAGATCCGATTTCGTCTGGACCTAGAAATGATTTTTTGCAAATATGATACTTAAATGAGATAGAGCTTTTTATATCTCTCTTATTATATAAAATATTTATGAGATCCCTATCTTCTTTGATTTGAATAATTGTTAATTTAATAAAAAGAAAAAAAAAAAAAACCTCTAATTATATAAAAAATAATCTGGATTGACTGAACGGACAGCACCAACTTTCTCTCACCTTTGGTCTTCAAAAGTTGAGTGATGTACTCTCACACCAGATTTTAAAAAATTATTTGAACTCTAGAAGTCAAATTTATTATAATCATGGGGAAGTATTGATCTTTTGTTACCATGGCAACTATTTGCAATATTTCTCATATCTTATGAAGTACAAAGTGGTCCTTGGGGCTAGGTGTAGGGGTTAGCGTACTAACCTCGTATACCAAAAGTCAAGGGTTCGGATCCCAGGCAGTCCGATGATTTTATTTAAGTCATTTGGATACCAAATGGCTTAAATAAGAATGCCTGGACCCCCAATAGATATATTAAAACATACGAGTATCGTTTAAAGTCTTAAATGGCCTAAGTTGCCGAAAAGACTGTGTGTACCGGTATGTGTGGTGTGAGTGTGAATGAGAAAAAAGTGTGAGTGTTAAAAAAAAAAGTACAAAGTGTGCTTTTGAGGTCAAAATGAGAATATACATTTTAAAGAGCATCGAAAAATTTATGTATTTTAATCTTCAAAATCGTTAGAGCCGATTTTGAGAAAATCGAATACAGTGACCGGATTAAGGAGGGGGGGGTGGAGGGGGCAACCGCTCTGGAAAAAAGTTTTAAAAACTAGCCATCTAAAGAAAATATTTTTTGTCTAAAAAATATTTTTACATTTTAAACTATCAATTTTAAATCTCAAATCGCCCCGGGCTTGGCGTAGTTAGTAGCATGCCTACCTTCTATACCGAACGTCGCGGGCTCGGACTCCAGGCAGTCCGATGATTTTATTTAAGTCATTTGGATACCAAATGGCTTAAATAGAAATGCCTGGACCCCAATATATTGATAGATAGATTCATAAATAACGGTTATCGTAAATTGAATCTCCCAATCAACTGCCCCCACCGGGAATTTAAAATAAATGTCAAAATATTTTTTAGACAAAAAATAATATTTTCTTTAGATGACTGGTTTTTAAAACTTTTTCGATTTTTTCTCAGACGGGGCGGTCGCATCCCGTCCCATGCCACAAAAATATTGGCTACTAATCAATTTAAATAAATGTCCATAGATGCCGAAAAAGACCTTAAAAAAAAACACCTCCCCCACCAACTAAAATGGAATCGATCGAACAAACTGTAAAGCACCAGTAGTCTACTCATTGGCCAATTTTATTATTCATAAGCTTAATTTTGCTTTAGGGGCTACATAATTTGAATATAAACTTTCAACATGGTAACTCTTTTCCTCTGTGTGATTTTTTGCCACATACACAAACCACTTTGCGCTACCCACCTTTTTGATACGGTCGCAATACTTTCTCTATAAACACTGTATATTATCAGTGTATTAACATATATCGAAAAATGGAGGATTTAAAAAAAATAAAGAATGCATTCGGAAATAAATTGAAGAATCCTGAGGTGTGCTTGTCTCCATATTGATATTATCAAATGAATCTTAGGTATGCCAGGGAAAGAAACAACAAGAGAAAATTGAATACGCTAACTATGAACTTCCTGAGAAGTGTCTGTGTCTGTGAGAAATTCAAGTGAAGAATGAATGAAAAGAGATATGATTGGGATATACTTGGCTTAGATTGCTTTGGTTTACATTATAAATGAATGAATAGGGGGAACGAACTGCAAAACAAGCCAGAGTGAATGGACCAAGAATAGGAAGTCGGAGAAAACGATGACGGAATAATTAAGGATAGAAAAATATATCTTACTAATAAACAAGGTTACAACTCATATTAAAAAAAATTTAATTTTTATTAATAAATAGTTTAAATAAATAAATAAATCCCCCTTCGCCTTCTTCCTCATTAAACGACCTGCAGCGGGAGAATACGGTTTGTTCCCTATCTCAGTATTAAACCCTAGTTAGGAGAGAAAAAAATACATTGAGGAAAGGAAAACATTGAAAAGTAATTTAAATTGTCACCTGTTGAGTCCAAGAGTTACCTAAGCTAAGAATGCCAACCTGGGTAGTCGCTAAGAGGTTTTGCCGAAAAACCAAGACTTTTTTTTATTATTATTTTTTTTTTAAATGATAAATACTGTATGTCATTTGAAAATTTTAAACTCGTAAGAGGTGCTTAGTTTATACTGGTAGTTTAAAACTCCCATAAGTGCGTAAACCACAAGAAAATGTGTGTTCGACTCCCGCTAATGCCTCATTTTTTCTATTTTCTATTTACGAGTTTAAAATAATTAACTTAATATTGAAAAATAAATCAGAAAACCGGGTTTTGAAATTTTATTGGGTTTTTTGCAAGACCTAGTTCAGGTGGTGTGACAAGCACAGAACACAACTTTCGATTATCGAATACCATTTATGGTCTTTTTCGGCCACGAAGGCCATTTAGAACCCGTCTGTATTTATTTCCCCTGGATTGCTACGCCAATCCAATTGAATAAAATTGTCGCATGTGACGGGATTCTGAACCCTCGACCTTTGGTATAAAAGGCCACTACACCATGGCCTGAGGGCAAAAATTTGCAAATTAAATTTATATGATAAAATTTTGTTGATAACTTTGGTGCGCCCTGTACTATTGCGAGATTGTCAGAAGTTACCTACACCCCTGCGTATAATCGATTAATTACTTATTCTAATATCTAATAGAAAAATTTATTTTTTTATCTATATTGTTGAAATTATTGAAAAATTCTTGGAGCATTTGTAGCGAAAGTTGAAAGTCTTATGAGGCCTATGATCTTTAATGAAATAATTTGCCTTTATTATTCTTTCAACAGTATCTATTGTTGCTTAATTATCTTATAGAATCAACCTTTACAAGAATAGAGGCAAGGTCAAAATTCATCTTAAATTTAACGCAACCCCAAAATGTTTAACTTAGCGAACGCCAAACCAAGATAAAAAAAAAACTTTCTTTCTTAAATTTCTTTTGACTAATATTAAATAGATTGATCTTTTCTTCTTATTCCTAACCCAATGGTTTGGAATCTCTGGTTCAGTGACTCTTTTTCGGCATCGGAGACAATTTGAATGAAGTTTAGCCTCGACTTTTATCCCTCAGACTCTGAATAAGGATCGATTTAGAGCACTGTGAGTTCCAACATTGAACCTTGAAATCATAGCATTTTCTAATAAGGCCTAACTTTGGTCCCCGATATGGTAAAAATGGAAATTTGTACCAGTTCAGGAATTTAATTTGAGACGAGACCTCTTAGGCAAGAACTTTACCTCTCCAGGTGCGCCTTAAGCGCCCCAAACACGCCGTACTTTAGGACGCGAGCCCGGCTCGGCTCGACTATGAACGAGCCAAATCCACATGGGTGTGGACTCTCCCGAGCCGAGCCGAGCCAAAATCAGCCATTAAATACCTTATCCTATCTTAGGCACGAGCCCGATCCGTCAGACTCTACACACGTGCGGATCTGCTCTCGAGCCGAGCCGGACAGAAGGCCCAGACGGATAGGTTCCGGCTCGGTCACATTCGGATTTGGCTCGTTTGAAGGCGAGCCGAGCCGGGCGTGTATTGGGCGCTTTAGAAATGGTTTTCGTAATTTTTAAAATAATCCATCTTTTAGATAATATTATCTTTAAAAATAAAAGAGGCCCCCAGGCTTGGTGTAGTAGGTAGCGTGCCTACCTCCTATACCAAACGTCGCGGGTTCGGACCCCAGGCAGTCCGATGATTTTATTTAAGCTATTTGAATACCAGATGGCTTAAATAGAAATGCCTGAACCCACAATAGATATTATCTCATAAATAACGATTATCGTAAAGTCTTATATGGCCTAAGTTGCCGAAAAGACTGTAGGAATGGGTTGGTGAGTGTGAGTGTGAATGAGAAAAAGTGTGAATGTTAAAAAAAAAAAAAAAGAATCCAAATGTTCCGTACTGTCGGAAACTAAATAAATGTCGACACAAAAAATCTGGTGTGACTGTCGCACAGCACACAACTTTCTCTTACCTTCGGTAATCGAAAGTTGTGTTCTGTGCTTGTCACACCAGATTTTTACTTTTTAATTTACAAAATGTTTTAATAAGAGTTTAAAAAATTATAGCCAAATTCTATCACTCCTGATCATCATCAGCTGGTCAGTCTTTCACAATCGAACTAAAGCAATGCAAATATTTTTCTATTTATAAACTGCACGTTGTTTTTTTTTTTTATCATCAGTGATGTTTTCTTATTAATAGATAATTAATTGACAAAATATATTTTTTTTTTTGCCAATTTTTCCACCATCGCATTAACTTTTAATTATTCAAAATGAAGCGAGACGTTTATTCGATTAATCAAATTGACGTGAAACTTGCGCAATCTATCTTCGTAATATCAATTCTCACAGCTTATCTATAATAATCAATTCATTCTAATTTTAATATAAACTTAGTAATTTTTTTTTTTTTTTTTGAATGAATGAATATTTGACATGACATTTTATTTAAAATAGAGACAGCTTTATCATTCTTGTATATCACATTTTAGTTAAAACAAATGTTTATTGTTGTTAACATATGTGTATACAGACCGACAGAGAGACAGACAGACACCTATTAAAATCATATCACAAAACTTGAATGAGAATTTTCGGAAGAGAGCCGTCATTTAAAGATAAAACAACATACTCATGACATAGATACATTATTAAATAAATAAAATAGGCATGAAAACGAGTGACGTATCTTCATGACAACCTCATTCTCTCTCTCTTTCTGTTAAATGGATAAGATAAGAGCTCCTCACAGTAAGATGTGTCACTCACTACTCATTTAGTCATTTTCTTTCTCCCTTCTTTCTTTTCAATTAATGTGGTTAAATAGTTTTTTTGGATTATTATTGAAATATACAGGATGCTTTGTATAGGCGAAGGACTTTCTTCAGACGATGAGGTACTAACTACTTTATAATGCCAATCTTTTTTTTTTATCTTTAAAAAAAATTTTGAGGTTAAATAATCCACTGCTGTCTTTTGATTGTTTCTTACAGTTTTTTAATCGCTGGAAAAATTATCTAAATCATTCCATCACGTCAGATTTTTTTGTAAAACGCATATTAAGGGGAAGCAGAAGTGTATTTCTAAATTTATCTCAAATTACCCGGAGTCCAAAACAAGCTCTGTGATTGGCTAAAAAGGACATGACTTAACACTGCCTCTTAGTATAAAGCTGCGAACAGCTTTGTCTCACACTTTACAGGTGGTTCAAGCCCGAAATAGCAGTTTATATGGCTACTATGCACGAATTTTATTAGTTCTGAGTTATAGCACCAAGAGGTTGTGTGGACTTTCTGCGGATTACTATTGTTTTATTTGTGGCGAATATACTATGAAAAGTCAACAAAATAAAAACAAAACTGTAATTATTTGTCGGTGATTCTTGGAGAAATTGAACTATCAAGAACTTCGTTGGATGGTTTGTGGGGACTTCAAAATAATAACTTTGTTGTTGGGGCAGCAGACTGACAACACAACTACATCCATTTGGTATCCAAATGGCTTAAATAAAATCATCGGACTGCCTGGGGTCTGAACCCGCGACTTTTGGTATACGAGGTTAGCATAGGGATGAAACGATACCACTCGATACTGGTATCGGTCGCAAAGTATCGAGTACCTACTCGGTATCGATTGAAAAGTATCGATACTTACTCGTATCGGTCAATTTTTTCGTACAATTAAAGATAGGCAAAAATAGCAGTTAGTTCTGATATTATCAAGATTCGCAGAAACTTTGCAGTCAGGAGATTAAATAAAAATCTTTTATTTAATTTCTATTTGGTGACATTTCGGTCGCCAATCACGACCTTCAACATCGGAGACCTCCGAGTAGGAAGTATATGATAATATTTTTGTACATATCAAAGTAAAAAGAAATTGTATATTTTTAATTGCAATGAATATTAAAATACATATGATTGTGTATAATTGAAAATATTTACCCTGATGAATGTCGTGATTGGAGACCGAAACGTCGCCAAATAGAAAATTAAATAAAAGATTTTTATTTAATCTCCTGGCTGCAAAGTCCCTGCGAATCTTGATTAAATTTTCACAGGTATAAAACATCAAGTTCTTGAAAAAAAAACAACGACGACTAAGAAAAAAATTCAGTTTTAGATGTAATACCCAAAAATAATAATTTTTCAAGATGTTTCCGTGTTAAACACTCCTATAATAAAAAATTAAAATACAGCGGTAGAAACCATTCCACTTATTTCTATTGTAAATAAGAACAAATGTACGTAAATGTTCTCCTGACCTAACTAATCACCGCGTACGTGGACCGAGTATCGATACGAGTATTTTTGACCGATACCTACTTGGTACTCGATTCCAAAGTATCGATTCCAAAAGTACTTGGTATCGAAAGAAAAGTATCGAGTAAGTACTTGTATTTACTCGTATCGTTTCATCCCTAGGTTAGCACGCTAACCTCTACACCAAACCCCGAGGGCCACTTTTTTTAATATTACAGTGGAAATACTATTTTTTTATGAGACAACAATTATGGCAGCTAAGCTCTCTGGTTGTCTAACTTCACGGCTCTATTCTCTTGGGGTGGCGGTTAATAATGAAACTAACTGGCCCTATTTACAAACGAGTAGGATAACTTAGAATCGGGTCTTGCTACTTTTTCATTTTTTCTTTTTTGTTCCTTAATCCTTTAAATAGAAAATTCAATTATTGCTCTTATTTCAATGTATACAATTGTCTTTTTTCTCTGGGTTTTGTGTCTCATTTACCTGAATTCACTATCATCTTCTCTCAGTAACTGACACGTTGTGATCTAGAGCAAAAAATAAAAATAAATAAATGATAAGTTTAAAGTTTATCATTTCATCAATTATTACTCGTATTTTAAATTGCAACTATTTGTAATGAAATAGTTTTGGAAATCTATTTATTTGAATAAGATATCAATAGTCAATGAATCAGACTTGACAAGTCATAGATATACTGTGGTGTTTAACAATTTCTTTGAATGATTTGTTGGTGTGTCACTGGCCCCCAGGGATCAACCCCGGGATCTCCAGCCCTATCTGGTTCTTGAGTGATTGTTTTTGCAGTCGACCACGAAATTTGTCTTTAAAGATTTCTTTCTTCTATTCTTTCGGCAGAGAAATGCAATACCAGCTATTAAATCCATATATATTGTATTTAAGAATTCCGTCAAAAAGAAATTATGTATGCAAGTGTTCCATACTTCAGGAACTATTGCTTTATATTCATGCAATGATACTGAGCTGTCTTCACCTCAGGAATCATGAACACGTTAACTTCTGCGTTAATCGCTTCCATATTTCAATATAGAACAGACCTCTAGAATCAGAAGCTAAATACATCCCCCATTGAGACATAGTTCAAGGGCACAAGAAAAGAATAATGTCCCAATCAACTGTTTATATGTACAAATAGAGTTTTACGATTTTGTCACCTTTTTTTTAAATCTTTAAATAAATAAGATCTGAATTCTAATGAATAACATTGAGACATTAAAAAAAGAAAAAATTTATTCATAGCTTGTGCTAAAATTAAAAATTTGGTCATTTAGAATTTTTTACTCTTTTTACATTTCACGCTGTCCTGGAAGTTATTTTTAGCAACAGAAATTGACCTTTAGGTTTTTTTTTTTTTAAATAAAGGATCACTCACTAAATTTAAACTTATTAACTTTGCTTATTATGAACTTAAATTTATCATCATTTTTTTAAAGCTTCTCTATCGATGTAATTAAATGAGAAAAATATGGAAATTAAAATTTATTATATATGATTAATTATAGAATAATAATTGTGAGATTTAATTGCAACTTATCTATAGTAACGTTAAGCCTAGTAGGCCTACACACCTAGCAACAGTCGCGCGTCCATTTGCAGCTTAAATAGGCCTATATATAATATTTTAATATGAATTTTGTTTTTTACTTTCTCTTATCTATGTATATATGTAATATATATATATAGAGAGAAAGTATTGGATTCATGTCAAAAATTCGATGTCGAGATTTTGATGGATCTTCACTTTTTGAGGTCCCCTGAATCCAAAAAATCTGGTGTGACTGTCGCACAGCACACAACTTTCTCTTACCTTCGGTAATCGAAAGTTGTGTACTGTGCTTGTCACACCAGATTTTTTGTGTCGACATGTATTTAGTTCCCGGCAGTAGGGAATATTTGAATTCAGATGTAAAATTTATAAGTATGGGAAAATATTTATATTTTGTTACCATGGCAACCATTTCTCCTATCTTTTCTATGGAGTGCAAGAGTAAAGTGGTCTTCAAACAATTTTGAGGGCAAAACGAGAATATACATTTGAAAGAGCATCTAAAAAATAATTGATTTTTTGAATTTTAATCAAAATCGTTAGAGCGAATTTTGAGAAAATCGAAAAAAACTGAAAAAGTACATCAGTAAAGTACTAGTACTCTTTGGCCGATTTTGATTAAAAGCTTATTTTTCCGGTCCCGGGGGCTGTTTAACTTAAATATAAAATTTCAACCTCCTAGCTCAATTCCTTCATGCTTAAAATTGAACACACACACACCCACCCACCCACACACACACCCACCCACACACACACAGACAGACCATGTCGCGAAAACCACTTTTTTGGATTCAGGGGACCTCAAAACGTGAAGATCCATCAAAATCTCGACATCGAATTTTTGACATGAATCCAATACTTTCTCTCTATATATATATTACATATATACATAGGTAAGAGAAAGTAAAAAGTGGTTTTCGCGACATGGTCTGTCTGTGTGTGGGTGGGTGGGTGTGTGTCAAATTTTAAGCATGAAGGAATTGAGCTATGAGGCTGAAATTTTATATTTAAGTTAAACACCCCCCGGGACCGGAAAAATAAGCTTTTAATCAAAATCGGCCAAAGAGTACTAGTACTTTACTGATGTACTTTTTTCAGTTTTTTTTCGATTTTCTCAAAATTCGCTCTAACGATTTTGATTAAAATTCAAAAATCAATTATTTTTTAGATGCTCTTTCAAATGTATATTCTCGTTTTGCCCTCAAAATTGTTTGAAGCACACTTTACTCTTGTGCTTCATAGGAAAGATAGGAGAAATGGTTGCCATGGTAACAAAATATAAATATTTTCCATACTTATAAATTTTACATCTGAATTCAAATATTCCCTACTGCCGGGAACTAAATACATGTCGACACAAAAAATCTGGTGTGACAAGCACAGTACACAACTTTCGATTACCGAAGATAAGAGAAAGTTGTGTGCTGTGCGCCAGTCACACCAGATTTTTTTAATTCGCTTCTACGATTTTGATTAAAATTCATAAATCCCTTATTGAGAAAAGTATATTTATAGCTGGATAAAGAGAAACAGGATGAAGAAAGAAGAGCAGCTAGTATTTGTTTCATTTAATTAAGGCCTTAAGACAGCCCATAAGCTCTGAGGATGGTCTTGACCGAGACCGAAACGTTAGCTTAATGGGCCTTAATTAAATGAAACAAATACTAGCTGCTCTTCTTTCTTCATCCTGTTTCTCATTAATAAATCCCTTATTTTTTAGGATAAATATTCTCCCATGTTTATAAATTTTACATCTTGAATTCTAATATATTGGCGGAAATTAAATATATATATGTCGACACAAAAAATCTGGTGTGACAAGCACAGAACACAACTTTCTTTTACCAAAGATAAGTTGTATGCTGTGCGACCAGTCACACCAGATTTTTTAAAATTGAAATCGTTGAAATAAATTTTTCTTGTTTCTTTGTTAAGCAATCTGATATATGTTGAGGTAGATGTGATTTCAAACTTTTTTTTTTCTTGTTCTTTTTCTCTTCAAGAACAAAGCTTTGTGAAATCCTGATCTTTTAAATTAGATATCTTTATTATTTCATTTTATTTTTTTTAATTTAATTTTTTTATTGTTATTATTGTTTATAAAGAAGTGAAAATGCTTATTCTGATTTTCTTTTTTTTTCTCTCCAGGGAGACTACATTCGACATCCCGTTCTTTATGAATTAAGCCATAAATACGGTCTTCAAACAGAATCTGTTCCGGAAACTTCGTTGCCATGTAAATTAGATGAATTGAAGGAATTAATTCGAAGAGAAATTCGAAAAGTGAGTAAAATATTTATTTTTAACTTCTAATCTATATTTGTTTGATAGATTATTTCATCAACCTAGATATTTCCTTTTTCCATTACTCATTATATAGGGAGGATTTTTTCTGTAGGTCAATTTAACATAATTATACCTCTTAAGACAGAGGAGTTATTCAAGCCGATAAACTTTTTCGTGCATGCCCCTCTAACATGCCACTATAGACACATGATTTGTAAGACGTTGTCACGTCAAAAAACTATTCTTCAACCAAAGCCTTACTACTGACTCCTCATCTAAATAGCAAGAGTTGCTTAGAGTTTAAATAAGAACATGTTTAAACATTAAATTAAAATTCAATACCGCAAAACCTGTACTAAACTCTGAAGTTTGCTTGCCCTGAGGATGAGCGCGTTTTGTATTCGAAACGTCGGCAACTAAAAATAAAGGTTTTTTATTTCACCTGGCTTCAGTACCCGTGAAGACTCCCGTCACTTTCTTCTAATTAAATTTTTTGTTTGTAAGGAGGATATTTGTCCTTGGATTGAGTTCCAGTAAAGTAATCCTCTAACCTCTAGCGCCTCTAGAGACAACACCTCTACACATCAGGCTCAAAAATCCTCCTTCTTAACCAAAAATTTGATATTTTTTTCGAATTATTTCAATTTTCCAAAATAAACTTGATTGAATTAATTATTTTAATATGTCCTTGACATATAAACAGAGGGGTTGGATTCAGAGA
The DNA here is from genome assembly GCA_023213315.1 of Euborellia annulipes. NCBI lineage: Eukaryota > Metazoa > Arthropoda > Insecta > Dermaptera > Anisolabididae > Euborellia > Euborellia annulipes. Next base: position 41,704 of record JAKCPI010007810.1, read on the forward strand.
TATTTTTGGGAGGAATAAAATTGATCAATGTGTTTTTTTTTTTTACGCTCTCGAAATTCGTTTGACCTTTTACTTAATCTATCTCAAGGGGGTTTACTTTGAAGTTTTATATTGAAAATGGAATTTATTTCAAAAAAAAAAATCTCAAATCTCGGAGATGGAGTAATTGTCCCCCTCCCTCATCCCAAGTTATTCAAGTTATGAAATTTCTCTAAATTATATTGATCTATGGATTTAGAAAAATAAGGACGTCTAAAAGTAAAAATGTCTAAATGTAAAAGTAAAAAACCCGATAAAACCCAAATAACGGTGTTTTTTTTTAATTGAAAAAAAAAAAAAAACAGTAGGTTTTGTCCACCTGGGGAAATTCTATGCCAACCCTGATATACCGGGTGGCCCAATAGTACGGGATCGGTATATTGTGGCTATATCGTTGCCTTTTTTTAAGGCTACAATTTTAAAATATTTGCCCACTGATCGCTAATCGTTCCAGGGTGTAACGATACAAAGTTATGTTTTGACGTGACAAAGTCTTACAAATCATGTGTCTATAGTGGCATGTTTTTTTCAATGAAACGCTTTGTTTATTATTGCATTTTTGGATTGCGCGGTCAATTTTAGTGGGACTTTATTAAACCTACTTGGTACTTAAGACAAGACGTTTAGGGGTTATTTGACATTTTGTGAAAAACCAATTGTTCAGTTACAGCCGAACATCTCCCAAACTGGGCTTTCTATGTTTTATGATTTGGAAGATATTCGGCTGTAACTGAACAACTGGTTTTTCAAAAAATGTCATTCGCAAATTTTTCTCACAGTCAAAAGTGTCTCTTATCTTTAAAAAGGTTAAGAAACACGAAGAAATTTTTTTATTTTCATTCATCACCCTGCAATGTTTTCGTTTCGTTCTCCTGGAGGGGGGGTATGGTAATATGATGGCGGCATCAGTTTATTTTCACTCCACTCTATTTAACATGGATTATTTTGATAAATTATAAAAATATATTTTGCTTGTGGCCAGGAATTGAAGATCAAAGAAGGCGCGGAACGTCTGCGCGCTTTAGCCAAGGATCGGCGTTCATTAAGCCATGTGGCAAGTGTAGTTAAGGAGGCAAATGCAAAACTCCAAGAACTCCAAGCTGAACTCCATGAGCTTGAATCGCAGATTATTTTGACACAAGGCCAGCCGGCGGCATCGACGGGCACACATTCAAACGGACAAGGTAAGCGAAAACATCTCCACTAACTCAATTTGTTAATCTAAAATAAATCCTCACCTTCTTTTTCTATTTTCTTTTTCCTCTTTAATGTTTGTTTAACAAGTAAAACAAATTTTCTCAGTAGAATTTCGATTTTTGACCTTAGAATTACATAAAGGCTCTAGATTAGAAAATTAAATAGTTTAACCTTTCAAAAAATAAAGTCGTAATTAACAAAAATTATTAGCATTTATTGTCCCGAAAAGCCAACTAAACTTAACAAAAAGTAAAAATACATCCCCACATTATTTTTCTGGAAAAGTCTTGCACTTAATTTTCAAGTTGAGAATTGTTTTATTTGCAAATTTAGATATGGTTCATTTGTTTGCAATTAAGAAGGTGAATTTGTTATTTATTAGAAAATTATTTTTGTTAAATGGCACCCTGAGGTCTATTGCCTTAAGCGTAGGCAATCGCAACACTGGTCTGTCTAAATAGAAGCCTTTCCCTTGAAATTCTAGAAACTCCCGTATATATTTTAATTGATCTTGGATTAATAATAATTTTTAATTTTAAAATAACACTAGCTGCACTGTCCGCCTTTGGCCAATTTAATTATTTCAAACAGACGACTTCCCAGAGTGAAAAACGTATTTTTAGAGCATAAGTTGAGAACAAATTACAAATATTTTTAATATAAACCTCACCCCTTTCACGACTTTGGGTTATGGATGAATTAAAAGAAAAGTATGTTAAATTAGGCTAATCAACTTTTTTTCTCTTCTGGGTGTCATTTATTTACTCTCTGAAATTAAAAATAAATCTGGATTTTTATTATAAGATTAAAAATTCTTATAAATAATTTTGACTCACGTAACCCCTACGTTTATTCTAAAATTAAATTAATTAATAATTATTTGTTTTGATTTTAATCTAATTTAAAAACTCTTAAGCTTTTTTCTTGAAATAAAAATTATCTTTTTCTTTGACTATTGAAACTATGTAGGCAACCAGGACGCAATTTTATTTCAATGTGCTCGTCAACGTTTCGGGTGCTAATCGCCCCCCCTTTCTCAGGACTGAGCAGGCTTCAATTATAACAATTAGGAGTTATTTATTGGGGTATTTTTAACATTTAGGTTACAATGATAGCAGGTGTGCTTTTATTCAAGCTCCTATCTTAGAATTATACATTGTAACCTAAATGTTAAAAATACCCTCAACAAATAACTCCTATTTGTTATAATTGAAGCCTGCTCAGTCCTGAGAAAGGGGGCGATTAGCACCCGAAACGTTGACGAGCACAGTGAAATAAAATTGCGTTTTATTTCTCGTCCTGGCTACATAGTATCAACAATTTAAAATTTTAACTTCTAGGCTTATTAATCTTGTTTTTATTTTTTGTATTTCTACGGGACGGTGAAGGGAAAAAATTTAATAATCGACCATTTCGAGAAGGGTTCAGACTCTCTGTAGCTTATTTTAAATTTATTTCTCAGCTGCATATTTTTTCACAGGGAAGCATGGAGTAACCAATTTTTTTATTTTCAATTTCAATAACCTAATTATAATAAAAACAGAGAAATTAATAAGATTTTATTTTCATGCTATTTAATATTTATAATAGCATTTTCATTTTCTATTAATCATGAAATTTTAAAGCTGAATAATAACTTTTAACATTTATTTCATTTCATAATATTCTTATTAATATTTAAATGATTATTAAAAAATGATTTAAAAAACCTGAAATTTAATTATTTCTCTCGATTTAGATTGATACTCTGTATTTTTAATAGCCGCAAGACGTTCCATAAGATGTCCTTTAACATTGAGCTTCAATCGCTCAAATGGTAAGTTAGGCTTTCAAAGAAAAGAAAAAAAAAATACTTGACTTTTGAATGCATGTTTTTCATTCATTCTCTCTCGAAATTAAAAGATTCGTTCGATATTCATTACTAACTTTTTAACGTGAATACGACTTAAAAAATGAAAATTGTTTACAGCGAGCTCAAAAACTAGCAACATATGCAGTGGCGCAACCAGGGGAGAGAGGGGTTTCCTGTTCCTGTACATTAAGCAGGTTTCCGGGGCTTTATGATTAATTATATTTAAAATCAAATGCAAACATTTTTTAAAATGTGTAATACCGATTATAATATATAGAATAAGCAAGGCGATTTAGGCGTGAGCAAATTTATATAGGAAATTATAAACAAAAGTCATGTTCACCCGTCCACATGACAACTTTGTATACAAATATACAATCACATCACATCTCCCTTTCATAAGATGAAATCGGAGACGATGATAGAAACGAGAGTGTGACGATTTCTACGGAAGTCTCCATCGGATGTTCTGATCAAATATGAACGCGGGCAAAGTGGGCGAAGACCAACAATAACTCCCTCTTGACAGCGATCCTTAAGATAAACTCGGGTGCCACTTGCCAGATTAACACCATGTCGTCCATCAGAATTCTTCTTTTGCTTCTTTACTTTTAAACTGCGGAGTCCTGTATTCGATGGAGACTTCCGTATAAATCGTCAGACTTTCGTCCCTATCAAGACGTCATCATCTTCGATTTCATCTCAAGAAAGGGAGTGTGATGTGATTGTAATTATATTTGTATATAAAGTTGTCATGTGGACGGTTGAACAACATGACTTGTTTCTAATTTTCTATATAATAAACATACAAGTTTGCTCTCGCCTAAATCGCCTCTCTTATTCTAAATATTATAATCGATATTGCAATTTCAAAATGAAAAGACCGCAAAGTTTCGAAGCCCAAAAATTACATCCGGATTCATAAACCTCTTCCTCCTCTAGTTACTTCACCGCGTGAAGAAGCTACGACGCTCTTTGTGGTATCAATCAAAAGCCCTGATCGTAATGTTTAGAAAAAAAAAAACGCTGTATGATTTGATTGTAACGAATTTTTTATAATCCGAATATTTCTAGAAGAGTAAAAGTTCCAAAATATTTGGATTATAAAAAATTTTCTAGTATTAAATCACCAAGTGTTTTAACTAGTTAGAGCCTTGTTTGAAAAGGATGGAATTTCTTCAATCAATGCTCAAATAGACTGTTCCTTAAACAGTCAATATCTCGTTTAAAATAGCACATTTGCGAGATATGTTTGTGTTTAAGATTGGGCAAAATTGCACCCCCTGGAGTCGACCCAGAATCTCCACGCTTTCGCGACGGGTGGACTACCCTTATCCTAGGGGGCCGCAGCCGCCAAAGCGTGGAGGTCCTGCTTCGACTCCAGGTGGTGCAATTTTGCCCAATCTTAGCACAAGCATATCTCGCAAACTTGTTGATCTCAAATGATGGCTTGGGGAGAGGTGTCCTCAACATATTACTATATTAGACACTAAAAGATCGAAATAAAACTCATTTATTATTGTATTGTGTATTATTAATGCTTTTGGACTTGTACCTTTTGTGTCTCCTTAGATGTGATCCATAGACGCGATCCCTAGATCAAATTTTACCTTGGTGCGTCGAGAATAAATTCTGATATTTTAATTGATTAAGGACTTCGGGACCTAAAAAGTTATGGGAACCACTGAATTTAGAGTTGAAGTTTGTGAATACCAAAATTTCAACACATTCATTGACTTTGGCCCCAATACCCACTCACAAATCACCAAAAGTGACGTGAGCGCTTGAAATTTAATGCTTCCATTTGCACAGTTCACTCACAACAATCAGCTGATGCACTGTGAAGGATTTGCGTTACTTTTTGTGCACTTGTAAAAAAGCCAAATCGGAATGCATTTTTATCAATAGAAAGAGCATTACAACAACAATCCAATGGTACCTCAACGAGCTTTGTAGTTTTCACTAAATCATAAGTTTCCCGACCTTTAGACGTATCCACGTGCTTGTGTTCTTTATGTGTGTTCGTATCCATGACACAGAGACATGAATTTTCGATTTTTTTTTTTGTTTGGTCTTAATTAATATATGATTATTACTAATATTCAGATTAGATGAATATTTCAAAAAATATTAACATTGGAAGTTATTTTAAAAGCGATTAATAATTATACAAATATTAACTTTAAAATAATCAAAGTTTCAAAGATAAAACAAACAGATAATTGAAATATTAATTAATAATTTAACTCCATCCTCTCTTTGTGCCCTTTCCAGAAACCTTTGATTAGAATTAGAAGTTTCTCTTCTCTTTTCATCCATTTCTAAGATAATATTGTATTTTATACAGGGTGAATTATTTATCACGTGAAATATATATATATATTTTTTTTTTAAGTGAGGAGATCAAGGCAGCAAAAGCAAATAAAGGGAAAAAATATATTTCACCTATTTTGTTTTACTTCAGTCAAATGCCGATATTCCGGACTTCATCAGGACATGTGCTATGTTTGCCTCGAGCTTAGAGGGGCAAACATAGCACATGCCTCGAGCTTAGAGGGGCAAACATAGCACATGCCTCGAGCTTAGAGGGGCAAACATAGCACATGCCCTGATGAAGGCCGGAATATCGGCATTTGACTGAAGTAAAACAAAATAGGGGAAATATATTTTTTCCCTTTATTTATTATATTATTTACTTTATTTATATATTATATTATTTATATTCAGCTGCCTTGATCTCCTCACGACTCATTATACGTTCAGCCCTGAAATTAATAATTTTTTTATACGCTACTAGCCGCGCCGCCCACCTTCGCCGGACTTCGCGTCTAGCCTGGACCCCCCGCCAGTTGGCTCGGGTTCGCCTGTGGCGGACCTTCGCCTTTTCTTATTTATGAAAAGAAAATTATCTTCTTTTTTTTTTTCTTTAAATAAAAAACACACTCTCATTCACACACTCATGCATACAGTCTTTTCGGTCGGCAACTTAGGCCATTTAAGACTTTGAACGATACTCGCATTTATTATTTGGTATCCAAATATTCCAATCCAGTGCTTGCTTAAGGATTTTTTTTACATTCATAGAATACATAAATATGTTGATAATAGAAGTGGCTGTTCAGCAATTAGAATGATGAAGGAAGAGAGGATGTCAGCCAAAAAAGGAGCATAAATACATAAATATGTCTGTCTATACATTTTCTTTAGGAATTAATAACTCAAAAAGTTTTAAGAAATTCGGGATGAAAATAATTTTTAGAAGATAGAAGATCTTCTTTAATCATAAAAAATTTGGTTTCGAAATTCGAAACGGGAAGTTGCCCAAATAGAGCGTGTCCGACAGACAGACAGAGAGACGGACATTAGCGAATCAAATTAGCGAAAAAAAGTCTATTTGGCATCTTAGGCCTTATAGAATTTAAACGATACAAATTACCCAGGCACAATATTTATACCATTTGGTATCCAAATGTTTTAAATAAATATTCATCGGACTAGCTGGTGTACGAGCCCACTCCCCTCGTGATTGAGTCAGAAAAACAATACGTATACAGCCAAGTTTTCTTTTATTCATATTCGCCCTCACGGCTGACGTTTCGGCCCGAGATCTAGGCCATCTTCAGAACCGGCTGGCAATAATCAAAATGTGTGGATAATAGTAAAAACAGCGACAACATTCAGCATGTGGTCCGCTCACAGCAAAACGTAAAGAAAAACTTTTTTTTATGTTGTCGCTGTTTTTACAAAAATCCACACCTTTGATTATTGCCAGCCGGCTCTGGAGATGGACCTCGCCGGCGAAACGTCAGTCGTGAGGGCGGGAATCTGAATAAAAAAAATTTGACTGCCAACTTCTTGTTATTTCTCTGACTCCATCAGCATTAAGCCTAAAGCCACAATAATGATTATCGTCAAAGTCTATATGGCCTAAGATGCCAAAAAGATTTAAAACAAGATACGGATAAAAATTAAATCCTTTATACGTATTTAGAAGTTCTAGCGCCAACTTGCGCTCCATTCTCACAAAAAACATTTTTTGTGCATTAATAATAATAACAAGTGCTGGCAAAGAAAAAAAACATTGAATGGAACTTGTCCTTTGAAAAAATGTGTGTGGGTTTTTTTTTTAACTCCTAAGATAAATAAAACGTCAGAAGGTATTTGCATTCAAGGGGCCAAGTAACTGTCCCAACATCAATTGATAGGATTCATTTCATATTTGTAAATAAATTTAACATAAATTTGTTGATTGATGCTTCTAAAAAAAAAGAATTCAATTTTTTTTTCACTTTGCAAATAATGAAATTCGCGAATAAAATGTATTTATTTTTTCTATTAATTTTTAAATCACTCACCAAAGCGTGTAATCACATGTTTGGAAAAAGAGGAGGAAATGACTAACGTAAGAGCAGTCGATTTCACTATCCTAAGTTCAAGTTCGAAGCCAAAGAGATTAGTATTAGCATGCTCTTCCTTATTATAGTGATTTACCCCCTCCCTCATAGACACAAATGATATTCAATTACTTATTATATCCAAGGCAAATTCTGTCCGTGTGTAACACATCCATAGACTCTGAAACTACTTGACTAATTTAATGGAATTTTTACTTTCTCTTACCTCTATATACGTATACTAGACGCAAGCCCCGCCTTCGGCGGGGCTTTGCGTCTAATAGGGGCTGCGCCCCCTGGACCCCCTTGCTCGCCTACTTGTATACATACCGGTACATACATTTTCCCTTTTCATTTTTATATTATTTTAGCGGTTAATTATTCATGAACTTAAGATTTTTTGTGAATCATATCCTTTCCGGGACTCTCCCGGTACACAGACAAAAAATTTACGCCGATATTTTACAATTCAAAATGTAAATAAATAAAAAAAAATCGTAAACATGGGTAAATATTTATATTTTGTTACCATGGCGCTATCCCTGAGGCCTGATTGGTTGTTTCACACATCGGACACGGTCTTAGGCAATTATAATATAGTAGTATTAATATATATAGAGAGAGAAAGTATTGGATTCATGTCAAAAATTCGATTTCGAAATTTTGATGGATATACACGTTTTGAGGTCCCCTGAATCCAAAAAAGTGGTTTTCGCGACATGGTCTCTCTGTCTGTCCGTCTGTCCGTCTGTCTGTGTGTGTGTCTGTGAACAAAATATCTCAATAACAGAAAGAGCTAGGAGGTTGAAATTTTATATTCAAGTTTGACACCCCCCTGGGACGTGACACGAAGCTTTTGAACAAAATCAGCAAAAGAGTACTAGTACTTTACTGATGTACTTTTTCAGTTTTTTTCGATTTTCTCAAAATTTGCTCCAACGATTTTTTTTTTTAATTCAAAAATCAATTATTTTTTAGATTCTCAATAAAATGTATATTCTCATTTTGTCATTGAAATCTTCTGAAGACCACTTTACTCTTGTACTCTATAGAAAAGATAGGAGAAATGGTTGCCATGGTAACAAAATATAAATATTTTCACATATAAATTTTACATCTTGAAAATCGAATGTAACGTACTGTCGGGAACTAAATATAACTCGACACAAAAAATCTGGTGGGACAAGCACAGAACACAACTTTCGATTACCGAAGGTAAGAGAAAGTTGTGTGCTGTGCGCCAGTCGCACCAGATTTTTTTTTTTAATTCAAATTGGCAAACTCTCAGAAAAATTATTGATAGCTTTCTATGCTTGTGATAAAAGACCATGAGGAGGGGGGGGGTGTCTGGGCGATTCCCCCTCCCAAATGAATAAATCTTAAAGATAATAAATAGCAGCGTTTAAAAGAACTCTATATTTTTATTTATTTTTTGAAATTTCAGAGAAGGGTTGTTTAAACCCCCCCCCCTGATACTATGAAATTACTTTTTAATTGATTTCCTTCATATTTCACTTTTTCTTCGCTCTATTATTTCAAAAAAATGTTCAAAACCTTCATGAATTGAAGAAATAATAAACTTTTTTTTTTTTCAAAAGTCATTGCAATTTAATTATTGCATCCCAGGTTATTGAAACTGCTTTTATTGTTAAAAGAAAGCTCTGGTTATTTTTAAATAGAAAAAAGTGGATTGCAAGTTGGTTGATTGGCCTTGGAGGTTCTCTCCTTGGCCTTAACCCCTGTTGCCCCTGGTCGGCTGGCCACCCGCACCGGGTTGTCTCTCGGGTCACACGCATTCCTCAGGATCTGCCCCGCGGCTCGATGTTCCCGTTAGACCTGTGCGTGTCATTCGATCTAACCATTCGCCTAACCAGATGTGCCTGTTGCTACAACCAAAATCATTTCACAAATCCCAATTAGAAGCTCTCAATTAAATAAGAGTTGATTCAATTGACACGATGCATTCACATGTTAGTCTAGTAGATTTTTTCAAAGAAAAATGGAAATAACTTTTCATGCAGTCATTAACGACCTAACGGCCTCGGATATGCTCTGATAAGTAGCTATTGTCAAGTTTACTGAAGATAATATTTCCCAGCAGAAAAAAAAAAAAAAAACTTCACACTCACGTTCCCAACATTTTATCGAAATAATCATTAATTATGGTTATTAAATCAACCATAATATTTCGCCAATGTTTAACTTAAACTTAAAAAAAAAAACTCTACCCCCTCTATAAAGCTGCGCAGCCCGTCTTCGAACCCCTCACCCCCTCTCCCTCGTTATGGCCAAATTTCTTTCCATTTAATTTTTATCAAATAAAGAATAAAAGATTTATATATTGATTAACTAGCTGCACAGTCAAGGGCGGATCCAGAGGTGTTTCTCGGGGGGGGGGGGAGTAATCTGTGACTCGTCGCACAGTACCAGGGGCGTATATAAAAATTTTTTTCGGGGGGGGGGCATGTTCTCAAAAATTTTTCTACGAAAAATTTTGTTTTTAGCAGAACCAAAATTTTGATTTTGCGGAACCAAAAGTTTTTTCATATGCCGTTCGCGGAACCAAAAATTTTTCCCGTCCATAAAAATATTTTTCCTTTTTTTTAGAGAGCCAAATTTTTCCACCCGCGGAACCAAAAATTTTTTCATGTGCCGTTCGCGGAACCAAAAAATTTTTTTCCGTCCGTAAAAATATTTAACCTTTTTTTTTTTAGAGAGCCAAAATTTTTTTCACCCGCGGAACCAAAAATTTTTTCATGTGCCGTTCGCGGAACCAAAAAAAAATTTTCCGGCCGTAAAAATATTTTACCTTTTTTTTAGAGAGCCAAAATTTTCCCCTCCCGCGGAACCAAAAATTTTTTTCATGTGCCATTCGCGGAAAATTTCACTCTTGCGGAACCTGGTATTTTCGTGAGAATATAAATACAAATCAAATTTTTAAGTATTGATTTTTAAAATTTTACTTTAAAAATATATTTTTTTGCGAAAAAAAAGGTATTTTTTCAAATCTCGGGGGGTAATTACCCCCTTTACCCCCCCCCCCCCTTGTATCCGCCCTTGTGCACAGTCTACTTTCGGCGTACCGCACACAGGATCCCATGAACTCACTTTATAGTCTAATTTTTTCAGAGTCTCTTTTTCTCTTTTTGGGCTTCTACTTAATCCCAGGAGTTAATTAATTTTACTTATTTTAAATTAAATTTTGTTTAATTAATATTTACTAATTCAAACGCCTGAAAAAGATGATTGGTATACAGTAGGCTACTCGAGAATGGAGCCTTGAGCTTAGGCAACCAAAATGCTTAGCCGTCATTGGATCAGATTGGAAGTGGCTTTTCCTCCCCTTCAGTTGAAAAAAAAAATACTGTATTATTTATGAATTCTAAAATATTTTTTTCTATAATTAAAAAATCTGGTGTGACAAGCTAAGAACATAACTTTCATTCGACAAGTTACATCAGATTTTTTTTTAAATTTTAAATCTCAAACTATTGTATTGAATAAAGGAATAACAAACAAAAGTCAGTGGTAATCATTTAAATTATATTATTTTTTGGTTGCTCATTAAGATCTCTCAAAAGGGGGGAAAAATAAAAGGGTAAACTTTTCAAGAGATTGTAATAATAACAAATTCGCATCTCCAACAATCTTATTCCCCCCCCCTCCCTAGTCTTCTGTTTATTCGTATTTTCACAAAAGATTCAGAGTGTACTTCTTTCGACATACTGTATCGAAGAATTCAAATATCATATAATTGAAAAAAAAAAATCTTTTTTTCTGAGAAGTAAATTAATTGAATTTTCATTCATTTATGTAACAGGAATAATTGGCTGGGAATTTTTCGACCCTCACTTAAGAAATAAAATGATTGAATTTTTATATCCAATATTTAGACCCAGACGGTTCTAAATATTCTATTGTCTGTTAATAGAAATTTGAATACATTGAAAAAAATATTATCCCTTCTAGTCTTTTTTTATATTTACCTATATACAATAGAACCTCGCTTAGCGAGCACCTCTCATAACGATTAATTCGCATAACGAGTGACGAGATGAGGGAAAGTTCCAGATTGTGCGCATGCTACATCACTCGGTGTCATGGGAGGGACATCTCTATTGGGAAAATGTTATTGTTTCGCTTTACGAGTACTATTCTGGAACGAATTATGCTCGTTAAGCGAAGTTCTATTGTATGTAATAGGTGAGTGTCCGTCTCTCTGTCACCCTGTTTGACCAACTTCCATGGGCGTAACTAGAGAATTTGACTGGGGGGGGAGGCCATGGGACCAGCTATCCTCCGGGGGCAGCTCCCCCCTAGTTACGCCCATGCCAACTTCTCGTTGGAAGTGCCAAATAAACTTTTGCACCCTTATTTATAGAATAAAATCGTTCATTAATTTCATTTAAGGTACGCGTCTCGGAAAACCGTTAAAACACTAGTGACTCGAGGCGGCAAGAGATGGCGTTAGTGTTCCCCATAGGAATATAAGGGAACTTTCCCATTTCATTCTAGAGCTTCCAGCTAATTAATTAAAGGCAAAAAATTAATTATTCTTTAACACAATGATTACTAATTTAATTATCTACAACTTATAGAGCTCCTTTTTTTAAAATATCTTTTATTTAATGCGATTAATCTAAAAAAAAATTTTTTTTTTTTTCGAAAATCAAAAAAAAGGGCTTCTATAAGTTGTAGATATTTTAAATAGCTTTAATTTAAAAAAAATTTTGAGGTCGATAGCTTCTAAATTGTGGCCGCTGGAAACTCCCAAAGCTAGCACCCCGAGACGCACACTTTAAACAGAAAATTTTATTTCAAGGGAATATTTTTTTTTTGTCTTGCTTTTACCATATATAAGTTTTGTGAATTTATACAAAGAAAATTATTTTAAAAATTTGAAATCAAAATTTTGATGGAGGAAAAATACACGGTTTTGAGGATCTCTGATTCCCGCTAAATGGTATGTGCTGGATCAATTAATTTTATTATAAAATCGCCGATTTTTTTTTCAAATTTTGTATGATTTGATAACTCGACTAGTTTTGCACTAAAAAGAGTGAAGAACTTCGAACAGCGCATAGCAGAAAGACAGACGGACATTAGCTAATTATAATGACTCCTATAAAATTGCAACAACAACAAATTTATTTGACAAGTTGAAATGCCTGTTTTTTTTTTTTTTTTGTTTTTTTTTTTTCATTAAAGAAATTAAATTTGCCAGACTCATAAAAGATATACCTCCTTAATCAAGACTAAAGGTGGTGCTTCACATACTGTATTATACCATATTAAAAAAATACATAGATTTACGTAATCTTTTTAATTGTAATATTATTTTTTTTTCATTTCAGAAATGGTGGTCTCGCCCGCACCTGCAAGACAGGAAGAAGGGTTTTTTTCAGACTTACGTTTGCTCTCTTTAGAAAAACAACTCAATATTGAATTAAAAGTAATCATTTTTCTATAAATAAATTATAGCTATTTATTTAAAAAAAAAAAAAACAAATTAACAATAACTCTATTATTTTTGAAATAAAGGTAAAACAAGGAGCCGAGAATATGATTCAGAGTCTCACGAGCGGACCCTCGAGAGATAAAAAACTTCTGGCCGAAGCTCATCAAATGCTTCAAGATTCTAAAGCGAAAATTGAATTTCTTAAAATGCGTATTTTAAAGGTATTTTTTTAAAATAATATTTATGAAAACACCACCATTCCCTAGAAAAGTGAAAATGAAGGAAAAACATTTTCGGAACTATTCTGTGCAAACTAGACGTTTGAAACATGGGCTGTATGCGTTATTTGAAGTCAAATAAATTTAATATTATACACGCCATCCATCCATTATGTCAATTAACTGAAGCCTCCATCCTAGGTGCAAGCCTAAGTCCGCCTGCACAGCTAGTATACTAAAAAAAAAAATATTTTATCACTAAAACTAAAAAGATCCCAGCCCTTTAAGTTTTATTAATAAATACAGATTTTTTAAAATTTATTTAAGGTCTTTTTCGGCATCTGAGGCTATTTATACCATTATTTTATAAACATCATTTATTAATTACTAAGAAGAAAATTATTATACTCTTTTTAATTCTGTCGATATGATATGTTTATAAAACTTCAAACTTTTAAACGCCTTTTCTCGAATTGTTGAATTTCGGACTTTCGCCACTCAGCATTCTCAGCAGGCGATATCTCATTGTCATTAATTTATTATATAAATGTAAAACATCTTGCAGGTTCGACAAAGTCGTCAAAATCAACATGCATCAACAGAGGGTGAAGGAGTTGGACTAAGTGATCAAACTAGCAATGGCACCGATTCTCAAAAAGGTATTTGCTTTTTAATTTTAATTTTTTTTTTTTTTTTTAATTTATTTATCTTTTCTTTTTAGCCACCTTTGAAACTCCTTTGGAGGATAGAATAGATGAACTCAGACATCGATTGCGTATTGAAGCGGCGGTTGTCGAAGGGGCTAAAAATGCTATTAAATTATTACAAGGATCTTCTAGAGTGGCAGATAAACGAGCTCTACAAGAGGTGATTAAATATCAATATCTTTGAATTTTTTCGTTCCTTTTTTCAAATTCCTAATCATTATCATAAACCCTAATTGATTAACTCGGAATTCGCAGGGACTTTGCAGCCAGGAGATTAAATAAAAAAAATATTTTATTTAATTTCTATTTGCCGAGGTTTCGGTCCCCAATCACGACCTTCATCAGGGACTAAGATCATAACATTTATTTAAAAAATTGATATTAAATTACAATAAGAATACAAATTCCAGAAATATCAGATGTACTTACAAATATTGTCAATAATACGCGATCTTAGGTATTTTAATATTCATTGCACTTAAATACAATTTCTTTTTACTTTGATATGTACAAAAATATCATTTATTTGTTGCTTGGAGCATGGGCGTACCCAGGATCAAATCTAGGGGGGGGGGGGCATGGTCAGATCATGGTCGTCCAGGGGGGGGGGCAGATCATGGTCGTCCAGATTGTGACATAGCTATTTTGTATATAGAGGGGAAAAGCCTTCGAATTAAAGGCCTAAAAACCCTCGAGTCCTAACAAAAAAATCATTCCCCGTCGTCATCCACCAATTTTGTTTCGTTTCTTCAGCTGCCCCCCCCTGCCCCTCGCTGGGTACGCCCATGGCTTGGAGGTCTCTTATTCAAATGATACACTGACTCACATTTATTATTTTTTTGAAATCTTAAATTAAATTAATCCTACTTTAGTTATAAATAACATATTGAATTTGAGAAAATTTTACTAATTGATTAATTTGAGTAAAACTTTGTAGGGATTGCAATTATCAATTCTCTAATTTCCGCACCCACAGTTTAAACAAAAGTTTCATATTACTTACATTCATTTACTTAAAATGTCTTAAAATAATTTTTTCTTTTTTCGTATTATATTACATGACATCTCAAACTCATTTTTCATTTGTAACTTTTTTTTATAAAAAATAAATTAATCATCCTTAATGACATATTGGTGGTTAGAAAGTCTTCGCCGTATGAATTCCACAATTTTCTCAATGATCCTTCACCTAATCCACATAATTGAAATTGGCAAGCTTCTTGAAATAAGAAGTAGCTGCTGCGTGCAATTGTCCTTAAAATGTAATTTCTAATTTTGAAAGCTAAACAAAACAAATTTCACATAAATGTTCTAGGCCCAGAGTAGTCTTGATGAGTCTTCTCGGAAATTAGATTTATTGCGACTTTCTTTGGACCTGAGGCGCCAAGAACTTCCACCTGATTCACCAACTGCAGCACAATTAAAAATAGAGTTGCAAAGTGTTCAAGCTTCAAGTCCTGGTTCAGTTGGCTATACAAGTTTACAACCATTTCGGGCGGGATCTTCGGGTGATGCCTCAGGGAAACCTACAACGCCTGCGTCTTTAAGTAGATGTGCAGCTGTAACTGGCAAACTTGAAGTCAGGTTAGCCATCATTTTTTTCTTTTATAAGGCTTATTATATATTATATTAATTTATTGTTTTTATTTTTTTAGATTAATGGGATGCCAATGTCTTCTTGAAGAAGTACCTGGGCGTTCTAGAAGGGACAAGGAAGGGAGCTCCAGTCCTGGTGTAGACCTTCGAAGATCTTTTGTAAAAGGAGTAACTGGAAGAGGCAGCAGTAAAAGTTATAGCGTCAAAGATGAAACAAGCAGTAAGAATTAATGATATTATGGACTTGGTCACTTTAAAAAATATTTCATTTGATACCCTTTGGTAAAAATCTTTGCTTTTCCCTCCCCTTTAATTCATATTAAACACTTGGAAAAATTAGACAACATTCTCAATATGCATAAAGGAATCAAGCGCCATTATGATCGAAAATGAGATAATATCACCATCTTGTAGGGAAAAAGAAGATCTACCTCTTTATTTCAATCACAACATTATTATTCTGTGCACTTTTTTTGTATAAAACAAGAAAAAAAAATCATTGCCATTGGGTTTGTTTACAATTGCAACTGAAATGCTCCTATCTCAGATTTAGGTTAATGTCGCTTGGTTCCTTCGTGCATAATATCGTCCATATTAGACAAGATTGAAAAAAAAAAAATCTTAGATTGCTATTGATTGACTACATAATGAACTCTTATGAATTACGTATTAGTCGGAGAGCTGGCGACAAAAATGGGCAAGAGTTTTCTGAAGGCTAATATTTTCAGAATAGGTTGCATTTTAGTGATGGAAAGATACTCTAGAGTCAGCACTTGCAGGCCGCACCGTTTAGCGGAATAAGCCGGTAAAGTTGCGGGAAGATGGTTTTTCGCAAATATCTCGAAAACTATGCGGTTTTCCGCAAAAATCCATCTATACAAAAATAATCCAAATTAAATTACAAACAAAAATGGTCTAGTACATAATCAAGCTAAAGTGAACGGTTCGGGAGATATAGAGGAGTAAAATTTGTAATTCATATAATGGTTGTCATGGTAATAAGATATAAATATTTCTCTATCTCATGGTCTCCTTTCAAATGAATTACAAATTTTACCCCTTTAAATCTCCCGAATCGTTCATTTTAGCCTGATTGTGTAAAAGACCATTTTTGTTTGTAATTTAATTTCGATTATTTTTGTATACATTAATTTTTGCGAAAAATCGCATAGTTTTCGAGATATTTGCGAAAAACCATCTTCCCGCAACTTTACCGCTAAACGCCCCCGTATTGGAAGTGCTGACTCTAGACTATCTTTCCATTACTAAAATGCAACCTATTCTGAAAATATTAGTCTTCAGAAAACTCTTGCCCATTTTTGTCGCCAGCTCCCGGACTATATCTTATTACGTAAAAATTATACTTGATTTCTCCTTGTTGAATAAAATATTTTATTTTCTCTAGATGAAATAATGGCTGTCATCAAACTTGATAATCAAACTGTGGCTCAGACTAATTGGCGTAACTGCTCACAACAAGCGTGGGACCAAAGGTATTTTTTTTTTAATAATCCAATTTGATGTACAGGTAACCTAGTAAAACGCGACCATCTAAATCATGGTTTGGCTTTAACCATATCAGAAATTTCAGGGAACGATAAACGATAAACAAACCATAATTAAAGATTTTAAAAGACAAATGATAAAAATATCATAACGTTTAGATTTGATTATAAAACCGAACGCACGCAGGAACAGACATTTTGTTTGATACAAATTTTTTTTGTTCATTCACGACACTCAAACTCGGACGCAATTTTATACTAGCCCCCAATAATATTCTGTATTTTAACAGTGAAATTTTTAAATTTCCATTTTTTTTTTTTGAAATTCATGTTTCACTGTACAGATACATTACTGGGGGATAGAATCTTTACATTTAACTGAAACGTAAAGATTCTATCTACCAGTCATAATAACCCCAGAGAGGAAAAAAAATTTGTGTTTTTCATTGTGTTTAAATGCGTTTATATCTCTAACTTTGAAAGGTTGTAACTTTTTTAGTTTTTGAAATATCATAGTGGTTTTGGTCTTAAATGTTCAGAAAATTATTGCCTAAAATAAAATATCAATAACTCAATTTGTGAAATTACCGACAAGAGGTCCCTTTTCACTTTCCGCATCATATTTAGTCTATATGTAGCTTATTATTTTGCTTATATATACACTCATCAGATAAGGAGGAGGTTTTAAAAATTTATAGTCCTGGGGATCGTAATTGATTCTTGAATCAGCTCTCTCGAAGCTGTTTAAATGAGTGATAAAGACATCAATGCTGCAAAATCTTCCCGCTCTTGAACACAGCTAATCTTAGAGTATCCTAACTTTGTGAGTTAACGTTGAGAGAGCCTATTTTTTTTTTTTTTACTTTCTCTTCTTGATGAGTGATTTCCTATACAATGGATACCCCTGATTTAATAAAATAGTGTATGTGAGGAAAGAATAAAGGCAACGAATTTTTTTTGACAATCCATTATACTGACACTTGTCAAATATTGTATAAAACGGTGTCATAAAATACTATTTCTAAAGGAAGGTTACCTGTATTTGTACTAATAATACGAAATAAAATGAAACCCTTTAGATATATTTGTCTTTTGATTTGATTTATAGGTTCTCTATTGATTTGGATAAATCACGAGAACTCGAGATCGGTGTCTACTGGCGTGATTGGAGGTCTTTATGTGCAGTGAAATTTCTAAGATTAGAAGAATTTGTTGATGACATTCGTCATGGAATGGCTCTTCAACTTGAGCCTCAGGGTCTCCTTTTTGCAGAGGTAGAAATTATTATTTTTATATTTTTTTATATAAAAAAAAAAACAATTTTGCTTTAATAAAATTTCTATTTTCAGATTAAGTTCCTGAATCCGATGATCTCGCGCAAACCCAAACTCCAAAGACAACGCAAGATTTTCAGACAAGATAAAAATTTTCCCAGAGCTAATCAAATGAATATTAATGTAGCAACCTGGGGCCGTTTACTTAAAAGAAATACAGCACCTGGTGGAATTCAAAACTCACGAGCTCGATCAAGTAATTATTATTTATCTTTAATCTATAAATATAATATACTGGGTAGTGTAAAAAAAAAAGTTCAAGCTAATTTGTACTTTTCAATTTTTGGGAATTTTACTAAACCAAATACTGTATGTATCATTTTGATCGATAATTTTTATCATTTTTCTAGTAATAAATGAAGTCGGGAGGAATAAAACCAGAGTTTGTTGAGCACCTTTACACTTTAATGTAGGCAGATATGGTTTCGGTAACCATAAAGGTTGCCATCTTCAGTGCCAATGAGAGTTTTTTAAGGTGTCCCTGACATATATAATAATATTGTAATGTATAGGAAGCATCATGACTTGCGTCGAGCGCTCCAGGCTGATGCCTTCTATACATTACAATATTATTATATATGACAGGACACCTTAAAAAACCTTCATCGGCACTGAAGATGGCAACCGTTATGGTTACCGAAACGTCTGCCTACATTAAAGTGTAAAGGTGTTCAACAAACGCTGGTTTTATTCCTTCCGACTTCAGGACACAACTTAATTTAAATTCTATAATTATAAAACTTCTACCTAATTTTTCTCTAGACGCTATTTTTTTTTTTTAACTTTTTTGATTATTTAAACAAAAGCCTGATTTCTTCTTTTACTCGTTACTTCTTTGTATTTAAAGCTATGAAGCACAATAACTCAATAAACAAATTCAATCGACAAATTGTTTTTCTAAAATAACGTCAGTTTTCAAAAGAGGGCTCGTGTCACCTAATGTGGTTTTTATTTCAAGACGGCAAGAACTTTTGTGATTGTCTATTATTTATATTATTTCTATTTTGATTTATTAAATCAATTTTTACTTTTTTTTTTTTTAGATTTACAACCAGTGCAATTACCTTTTGAAAATGAAGAGAAAGCGGAAACTCCTGGCGAAAGTCAAGACGCGAATAATGGAGGTGGAGGAGGTGGAGGTCTAAGCGCTCCGAGACCTTTAGGCGTTGCCGTTCTTCCTGCCCTTCCGGCTGAAATAGTTCTTAAGAAACCACCTCCTCCCCCACCACCCACACCTCCTAGGCTTGATATTGAGGTAAACAAAAATTTCTATTCAAAATTAAATTTTGCTTAAAATTGATGTCTCTTTTTTATTGTTCAATACACGTTCATGCACTGAATTACAAAAAAATCACATTTTCTTTCATATATTACACAATATGCACGCACTTAATAGTTAAATTTTATTTAAATAAAAGAGCTTTGGTCTAAAATGAAATTAAAATACAAAAAAAAATGATTGGAAATTATTTAGATGTTTCTATTCGAATACAAGGGGTGGGTTTAGACCAAAGCTTTGTTAGCTGCTGCTGCAGCTGTTGGTGGCACGTTTGTCGTGGCCCACAGTTGCAGAGCGCGTTGCGAGAATTTGACTTCTTGCACGTGGAGGAGGTACCTTCGCCTCCTCCCAGCCAGACAGCTGCAGCTGCTTTGCCGCCTCCGCCGCCGCCACCAACTTCGAGGCCACCGCCACCACCTCCGGAGGAAAGAACACCGTCGCCGCAGCCGATTATTCAGTTCCCAGAAGAAGAGGTATTCTTACTCCTCCACGCTTCGCTTTCTTCGCTTACTAATTAAATAACTATATAGACATGGGCTCAAGTCGATTGCCCATTTCTATATATTTATTTTATATAAAATTAAAATAATTGCACTAAGCACCTTTTTTTGTTCTAATTCCAAAAGGAGTCGGTTAGAAAAAGCATTCTAATCAAATAAAGTCAGTAGACTATAATTCTAACCGCCTCTAATTATGTAAATATATAATAGTAATACTATACATATAATATGCAAGGTCTTCAATTTATAACAAGAAATATTTATTAACTCAAAGGCTGAAAAATATAAATACTGACTGGAGTTGAACCAGCGATCTTTTGAACTCAAATAGACAATTGTGCTGTATGTAGTCTAGTGATAGAGCATGCTGAGTACAAATTGGCAGATCTCTGGTTCAACTTTTTTTTTTTTTTTTTTTTTTTTGAATTGGTGCATAAGGTCCGAAGACCTATAATGACCAATAGTCACATGCAGCCAGGAAGAAAATAAAAACAAAAGGAGAAGCATAAAGGGGAAACTCAACTGCGGGAACTGAGAAGATGCCTGTTGAGGTTAGACTTAGTCTGAAGATTGTAGGTTTTGGGGAAGATAGACGCAGGGAGCTTGTTCCAATCACGGGAGGTCATGGGGACAAAGGAAGAATGAAATTGTTTTGTTCTGTTAGTCGTGATCTGAACAGTATAGGGATGCTGGGAAGATGCCTCTCTTGTGTTCCGTGAATATGTTGCATTGGGTGGGATAATTGATTTTAATTCGGCAGAGCAACTCCCGTTGGTATCGACTTTTTTCAGTCTTTTGAATTCATAAATATAAAAATATTAATTATATATAATACTCTTAAATAGTACTAATATTAATGATTACTTTTTATTGTCAGATTAAATTACACTGGTCTGTATGAAAAAAACTGAATGGGATTTTTTGACAGTTTCTTATTGTTTTTTAATCACTGAGAACTCCATCACATCAGGTTTTTTTTGTAAAACGCATATTAAGGGGAAGCAGGAGTGCCCTTCTAAATTTTTCTCTCAAATTACCCGGAGTCCAAAACAAGCTGAAAAGGACATGATCTTAACACTGTCTCTCAGTGTATAAGGCTGTGAATACCTTTGCCTCACACTTTACAGGTGATTCAAGCCCAAAATAGCAGTTTATATGGCTACTATGCACGAATTTGATTAGTTCTGAGTTATAGCTCCAAAAGGTTGTGTGGACTTTCTGCAGATTACTTTTGTTTTATTTGTGGCGAATATACTGTGAAAAGTCAACAAAATAAAAACAATAAAACTATAATGATTTGTCGGTGATGGAGGAAAATGGTGATCATTTTTGGATTCAGCACACTAAAAAACATTCCATTCAGCTGAAAAAAAAATGCATTTTGCAGGCCAGTGTTATTAATTTGTTTCTTTTTTCTTAAATTTCAAATACGTAATACTTTTACTATTTATTTAACTATCGGCCTGCTACTAATATATACCACTATCTAATCATTAAATTTTGGCTTCGAATCAATTGAAATAAATATAGACTGGGTCTAAACGCCCTCAGATACTGAAAAATAAGATACCTTAAACAAGGTCGCCAGGAGATCAAGGCAGCTGAAAGCAATAAAGGAAAAATATATTTCTCTTCTGCTTTATTTCATACACTTGTCGACGTTTCGGCCTATATTCCGGCCTTCATCAGAACAATGTGCTGATTGCCTCTAACTTAGAGGGGCTCTTGGCAAATCCTGTCGTATTGTTGGTGCGAACATTCGTCGGATGTCATGACTTCTGGTTCAATACACAAATCGACAAGTGTATGAATTAAAGCAGAAGAGAAATATTTTTTCTTTATTGCTTTCGGCTGCCCTGATCTCCTCACTACTCATTATACATTCAGTCACTGCTCCTGAAATTAATCATTACCTTAAACAAATTTAAAAAAAGAAGCTTTTTATTAATGATTTTATTTCTGAGAGGGATTAATAAATAATTAATAACATTTGTGTTATTTCCAAGTTCCTTCTTATATGCTTTATTATTATTAGAAATTTTTTAGCGATTTTTGCCTCCAACAGTCAGCCCTTTTCTTATTTTTTCATTTTTAATTAACTTTAGTTAATCATTAAATCATTTTATATAGTAGAAAATAAAAGGCCGAGCAGCTATGTTAATTTCTTTATTTAAGAAGCCACAGGGACGTTTCGGTCGACTATGCGACCATCTTCATGGCTAGAGTCCAGTCAACAGAAAAACCTCTCAAGTTCTTTGACAGACATTCAAAAATACATTACATCTCATATATTGACTTTGGCGCTGAATGCATTATATATGATAGATCGTAATGTATTTTATGAAATGTCTGTCAAAGAACTTAAGAGTTTTTTCTGTTGACTGAACTCTAGCCATGAAGATGGTCGCATAGTGGACCGAAACGTCGCTGTGGGTTCTTAAATAAAGAAATTAACATAGCTGCTTGACCTTTTATTTTCTACTACATACTGATTCAGCTATTCGCCTCGCTAAATCATTTTATTCAATTTTTAAATAAGATCTCTTGTTAAAAAGGGTAATCAGTAACTAGCAAAAAACTCAACTGCATAAATTGCTCTTTTTAAAATATTATTTTCTAGAAAAGAAAAAAAAAAAGATTATTATTTACAAATCTTCTTTAATGTACACCAAAATATAGTAGGCTATATATAATTTCTAAAAAAAAAAAAAAACGCTTAAGTTACAGTTTCGCAAAAGAAAAAAAAAAATATGGGACCAGCCATCCTCGTTGGAGGGCCTAAGAAGGCCCGATTTGACTCAATTTTTCTTGAGTTGGGCAGCTTTCCGGGCCCCTCCCCCTGGGACCCCTAGTTACGCCCATGTTGATAGCCAATTCGATTTAAATAAATTTTTTATTAATTCAGATGGAAAGGAAAATTATGTTTACAAAAAAAAAAAACCTCCCTCAAAATTTTCAACAACTCCAAGCAGTCACTGTGACCGGATCAGTCTTCAGATATAGCATTGAGAATTTGAAAATTTTAGAAATAGGATTTAATGAAGTTTTTAATTCGATAAAAAAATATTTCGATTTCAATTAAATCACCCTCTTAATCCTATTCTTCTTGGTCCCATACGACCACTGAATATCAAAGGAAGGCCATCACAAATAGTTACCAAAAAATAGTGCATGAAATGACATGATGACTAACAACATTTCAAATTTATGGTCCATATTATTTGAATTCCTTTTTCTAATGTTTTTTAAATTTCCTTTTGCAGACGGATCGAGCTCCCGGATTCAGAGATAGTGCTTATGAGTCTCGTCGAGGATCTCAACATTATCTTCCCGCTGGAATCGGCATTAACATGACAATGGACAATTTCCGTTTACTAAGTGTTTTAGGAAGAGGACATTTTGGAAAAGTATACATTTATTTTATTAAAAAAAATAATACAAAAATTTATCTTATTTTTAAAATCAAATTCAAA
The DNA here is from genome assembly GCA_023213315.1 of Euborellia annulipes. Classification (NCBI taxonomy): domain Eukaryota; kingdom Metazoa; phylum Arthropoda; class Insecta; order Dermaptera; family Anisolabididae; genus Euborellia; species Euborellia annulipes. The sequence goes on from JAKCPI010007810.1 coordinate 65,256, forward strand.
TGTCTCTTGTTAGGTAATTCTAGCTCAATTTAAAACAACTGGAGAACATTTTGCCATCAAGGCTCTAAAAAAAGGAGATATAATTGCAAGAGATGAGGTTGAATCTCTTCTTTCTGAGAAGCGAATTTTTGAAGTGGCGAATGCAATGCGGCATCCCTTCTTGGTTAATCTCTTTGCTTGCTTTCAAACTGAGGTATCATTTCATAATTTACTATAAGTTGAGAATTTATTTATTAAAAATAATTTTTTATTTAAGGCTCATGTTTGCTTCGTTATGGAATATGCGGCTGGAGGAGATTTAATGATGCATATTCATGCCGATGTCTTTGCTGAACCTCGGGCTGTTTTTTATGCTGCATGCGTAGTACTAGGACTACAGTATTTACATGAAAGCAAAATTATATACAGGTATATAAAAAAAAGTTTAAATTATGGTGTAACATTTAATAACAATATTAGGTACAGTGAGGGACAATATTAAGTCCCAGTTTAAGTAATTTATTAAAAAATAAACTTAACATTATTTATTCGAGGTTTCATGCAAAATATTGTCCACTCCCTTTTAATATATATTGAGCAACTTTCATTGGCACTGAAGATGGCGGCTGTTATGGTTGCCGAAACGTTTGTCTCGAATAAAGTGTAAAAGTGTTCGACTCGCTCGCTCCTCCCGACTCCCACCTAATTTGCTACATGTTTGGTTGTTCTTAGTTTCCTAGTGCATCTAATTAACTTAAAAGCCTGATGCATTTCTACTTTATATTTGATTCAAATCTTAAAAATAAATTTTTATTTCTATTGATGGCAAATATATATGGAGGCTGCCAAAAATAAAACAAAAGTTTTTATAATACAAAGTAGAATAAAATACCAACTATGTTTAATTATAGAGACTTAACTCTCTCTCAATAGATTGTTCACTGAGGATGGGCGAATAAATTTTTCCCGAAACTTCTGAGCATTCACAAATAGAGAGTGTTTTATTTTTGGGCTGCCTGCACTTCATCCTTCCATAGTTTTTATTTCTATTGGATTTTAAATATTTTTTTAGACTGGAATAACCGTAGAATTTGAAGAAAGAAATGCACAACCTTATTTTGAAAATATTTTAACTGCGTTTTTCAAAAATACATTTCTATATCTTGTCTTCATCAGGTCCCTGAAGATATCATTTTTTTTTATAAAAATATATGATATAACATTTTATATTAAAGGTACAGTGAACGCCGCAATTAAGTACCCACCTGGTAGCTAGAGCTTTAAATATTAGGTATAATATATGGTATATAGTGAAATAATTTTAATGACCGAAAAGGTAAAAAAAGATCTGGTACAGATGATTTTATTTTACCTTTTCAAATTTAAAATTATTTCACTATATACCATATATTACAACTTATATTTAAAGCTCTAGCTACCAGGTGGGGACTTAAATGTGGCGCTCACTGTACAAATTATTCTAATATATCATATATTTTTATAAAAAAAAACTCCTAAAGCCAAGCTTGTCATTATTCACAGACCTAATAAAGAATGTTGTTCGCATTTCTTTCTTTGAATGTCGAATAATATAATAATAATTTTAAATTGTACTACATCATATTTCTAAAAATAAAATCTATTAATGATAACTTTATTTTGTTTCCATTTTTGTAGAGATTTAAAACTGGACAATTTACTTTTGGATACTGAGGGCTATGTGAAGATTGCTGACTTTGGACTTTGCAAAGAAGGCATGGGATTCGGGGATCGTACAGGAACATTTTGTGGAACTCCCGAATTTCTTGCACCTGAAGTACTTACTGAAACTTCCTATACAAGAGCTGTTGATTGGTGGGGTTTAGGAGTACTTATATTTGAAATGCTAGTGGGAGAGGTAAGCATTTAATTTTATAATTATTCATCTTACTTTACCTATTTATAAAATAAATCTCTTTTTTTTCAGTCCCCATTTCCAGGCGATGATGAAGAAGAAGTTTTTGATTCTATTGTTAATGATGAAGTCCGTTATCCACGATTTTTATCATTAGAGGCAATCGCTATTATGCGACGGGTAAAAAAATTATCTTTTTTTTTTTTATATTATTTAATTTTAATTTATTTTTATATTATTTTAGCTTTTGCGTAAAAATCCTGATCGTCGGCTTGGATCAAGTGAACGTGACGCTGAAGATGTTAAAAAACAAGCCTTTTTTAGAAGTATGGTTTGGGAAGATCTTCTACAAAGACGCATCAAACCCCCATTTGTTCCCACCGTGGTAATTATAGATATTATTTTTTATCATCTTCACTGACAATCAAATCATCGTATGTTCAAGGCCTGTATATGTGAATTTTCAAGGGGACACTTAATAATTATTTTTCTATAAATAGAAATTGTTTTATATGTCTTAACATAATAATTTAATAAAACTCTGGCTACAGACACATTAGGGTATCTGACCCCTGTGGGAGGGGACCAAGCTTCAAAATGAACCAGATAAGCCACTATGCCTCAACTAATAATCCACGTTAACCAGTCTTTTTATAGATTAAAAGTGATTCACCAGGATTCTATAATGAATATTAAGACAGTGAAAGTTAGTCCAAATTTTATAGTAATAAAAAAACCTCAGGCCTCGTCTGTTTCGGCCGTTTCATTGATAAATTCTGGATTTTTGAGGTTATATGCCCATGGTGTACCGGTAAATCTTATCTTGTTAATGTGATAATCTAAATAATGCAAAACTCTCCCCTTAAAGATCCAGAACTCACCGATGAAAGCATGCTGCACAGCAGCCCAAATCTACGAGGTCTGAGCTTTTTGTAACAACAAAAGAGAATAAATATATATAATTATTTTAATTAATATATATCTTTTTTATTCTCAAAAATTTGGCGTTTCCGTGACCTCTCTCACTGTATTAATACTTTGTTTTATTAAAGAGCCTATCATGTAAAGACAATTTCGATTTGTAGAAAATGACCGGGAACGTCCAAACCCCTCCATTTTTGTTAAGACAAGAATCTTTTAGGGAAAAAATAATTATTTATAGATGACTAAGTCTCCCGGTTTCGGCTCCTATTTTAGCCTTCACGGGACAAAGATTTTTTTTGGGCGGAGTGCAAGAGATGTTTCTATAAAGTGATTTTTATGGTCATAGTTAATTTTTATTTTACAAATTTGAGGGTTGAGAGTTCTTTCAAGACAAAATTTGAAAGGAAACAATTAAATTTTGTTCTTTTTAACTTATTAATAGGGCTCGGATTTATAGGCACTAAAAATCTCTAAAATAGGCAGGCAACTAAGTTCTAAAAATTATTAAAATAGGCACTTAAAAAGGCATTTATTGTAAAAATAGGCACTTAAAAAGGCATTTATTGTAAAAATAGGCACTTAAAAGGCATTCTTTAAGAAATAATATAAAAAATTTAAAAAATTGATGTCTTATTTTTGGAAACAAAGATAAAAAAATTACCTCCTTTCCACAGAGATAGCTGGGGCGCCGTTTTTCGTTCGACCTTTTTTTTTTTTTTTAGTATTCGAATCTCGTTCGAATTTTTTTGTAATTTTTCTCCGGATTTGTGATATAAAATGAATTTATTGTGAAATTTCAAAAAGAAAAGCCGAAATTGGCTTAAAATAGCCTATTTTAAGTAAAAATACTTAAAAAAGGCATTTATAGATGAAATAGGCACTAAAACCCAAAATCGGCCAAAATAGGCATTATAGGCTCTAACAAATGCCTCTTATTTTATTCAGAATTTCATGAAACGTATACATATCATATTGGCCTAAATTTTAAGCCATAAATAAAAAAAAAGGCAAATAGGGCGAAATCCGAGCCCTACTTATTAAATAAAAATTATTAACTGCTTTATCCCTGGGAAGAGGGGAACTCCATCCTGATAAATGCAAGAATAAGAGCTGAAACCAGTAGATATTGTCATCAATAAGTAAAGATTTTTTTTCCCTAGAACAGGGGACCATTGCATGAAATGGCCCTTGTATTAATTGAGTTTGATACACCTGCTGTACAAGATATGTTTTCTTTGCATGGCTGCATCCCATTCTGATTCAACGTACAGTCACCATCTTATTTGCATCAACATATTGTTAATTATCATATATGTAAAAAATGTAAGAAAGTGAAAAAAAATAATATATTATTAAAAGGGCTAATGGAGATTTCAAGCTTTAGCTCGATTTTTAAATCAATTCTAATCTATACTCCATTAACCATCAAAGAATCTAAAATGAATTTTTCTTGCTTATAATTATTTTGATATTTTTTTTTTCTTTTTTAGAATTCTGTAGAAGATGTTAGTAATTTTGATGAAGAATTTACTTCGGAGAAGCCTCATTTAACCCCGCCAAAAGATCCGCGACCTCTGACTGAAGAAGAACAATTGCTTTTTAAAGATTTTGCTTACATGGCAGATTGGTGCTGATATATTTATTTAAACACATTCACTTATAAGGCAGCTAGCAATACTTATTTTCGCGACTAAACTAGGTAGCTACAGGGTTCTTATAAATCTTTTATACCATCTCCTAAAATTATTTTATAATACCCAAAGAGTGAATATAAAAAAAAGAAATAGCATCTGACATTTTATAAAACATTCTCCTAGATAGATTAAAATATATAATCAATATTTTGAATATCTTATTTGCAAAAAGCGTATTCGCTTTTTGTCCCTGAAAAAAGGCTGATGCTCTTGTTATATAATATATAATCTAATTAAAGATATTATAAGTTATTTCGTGCATTATATTTTATAAGTAATTATGTTAGATTATAGATTATTTTAACTAATCATTTAATTATATTACAATTTTTGGTAAAAGATATATTTTAACATTTTATTTTATTCTTAGTACATATCATAAACAATTTTTATTTAAATTAATACTCCGTAATGTTGCCAATAAATATATCAAGATTCGCGAGAGCGACGCATGGAAAAATCATCATAAAAAAGTAATAAAACTCTTAATATTACCATTTATTTAATATTCCAATGGCCCATTGCATTTAGATTGACGAGTCGTCTTAATAGAAGATAGAACTAAAAATCTTTTTACTTTTCAGGGTGAATATCTCAAAACTATTTAAGATATCAATTCCAAACTACCCACATCTTTAAAAAGAATGGCAAAGAGCTCGAAATTATAATTTCACAAGGCCAAAAGGGTAGTCTCTTATTTTTTTCTATGAAATTTAAAACACAAATAGATACTATCAAAATCCCGATTTTATTGATATAAAATTTTCAGTTTGGAATAATAATGTCTTTGGAAGTCATCAAATTTGCAAATTTTGCCCTTAACATGGCAAAAAGACGATTCCTGACTTTTTTTGGCAATGATGACGTCATATATGACAAATAAATCTTGTTATTATTGTAATTCGCCACTGCAATGGAATTTTCAAGAATGAATACATTTACACCTAATAACAGAACTATTCTTGTGCTATCAACATAGTTCACCCAGTGTAAAATTTCCTAAAAAGAAGTTAAATGTCATCCAAAAACATCAGAGATGCAATAAATGGCGCCTCGCATTACTTTTCCCCAGAGTCCAGGTGAAATCACAAAAATGCACCGCGCTTAGTTTTTTATTAGAATAATAGCCTATGTCACTAATTGTAAAATTTTATTTATTTTTTTTAATTTTACCTTCTCGGCTGGTGAGGCCATAAAAGGTTTTTTATATACATACATCCATTGGCTCCCGGAACCTATAAACACGCTGAAACATTTTATTTAATTGAAAATATTTCCCCACTTTTTTATAGCTCATTAAAAACGAAACGAGACGCATTTTTTTTAATTTTACCTCGACACTAGGCAAAAATAATCCGAGATATATATATATTTGATTCGAAGAGCTTTTACTGTGCAAATTGATATCTCGTAAAAGTGATGCTTATATAATATTAATTTATATAAATGGCTAAAGATAGCTAACAATTTAGGTATTTATCCTTGTAAATAAACTATTAAAAAAAATTTAATGTAAATCTTATTTTGTAAATAAGTATGCTCAGTAATTTTTTTGCATTTATGTGCAATCTTTATTTCATTTGTAATAGTAACACTTGAATGGTGCTCTCATAAAAATAACTGTATAAATTTAATAGATTTATACAAAAAAAAAAATTATTTGTATATAGTCATTTTATTAATTATATTATTTATATTTTAAAGTTGTTTATTTTTATTTTTGCCGCAAGAATTCCTTCATAATCTCCTTTAAGGTGCGCGTCTCGAAAAACCGTTAAAACACGATTGACTACCTAGTTACTCGAGGCGGCAAGAGATGGCGTTAGTGTTCCCCATAGGAAAATAAGGGACTTATTCCATTTCATTGTAGAGCTTCCAGCTAATTAATTAAGGGTTGAAAATTAATTATTTTTGAACACAATGATTACTGATTTAATTATCTACAACTTATAGAGCTCCTTTTTTTAAAATATCTTTTATTTAATGCGATTAATCTAAAAAAAAAAATTTTTTTTTTGAAAATCAAAAAAAGGGCTTCTATAAGTTGTAGACATTTTAAATAGCTTTAATTTAAAAAAAATTTGAGGTCGATAGCTTCAAAATTGTGGCCGCTGGAAACTCCCAAAATTAGCACCCCGAGACGCGCACCTTAAATTAATCTGGGCTTTCAAAAAATATATTCATTCAACGTATTAATATTTAAGTGAGCATGTCAGGGGCTGGCTCTAAACGAAGTCATTAATTGAAGAATTATTTATTATTTATTATGAATTTATTAATGTGTGCGTTTTTTTTAAATCTTCAGTTTTGTGAACTTTATAAATCGTGACCTGAAAAATAAACAAACAAAATCGACCCACTTATTCACTGCGATGACAGATTTAGCAAATGTGTTTTCGCATTTGATTATTTCAATGTTTAAAAAGAAAATTAGCTTTGAACACCAGATAATAGTGTCCCAGGGTCTTAGTACAACAGTCTCCCATCATCATTTTAATTTTTATTAAAACTTGGACTCCAAAATAAATTACAGAACCTTGCAATTTGTTATCAATTAAAATTATGGAGAAAACATTGGATAGAGGGGAGTAGAGAAGAAGAATGGAATCCGCGGACTCCGCAGCCCGAATATAAAGAAGAAATCTTTTTTGTATATAGGTTCCAGTACCCAGATAGCACTGGAACGTCGCCAAAAACTCGAGCGGACATTTCGATGTCACAGGGACGCCACTGAAGGTCCCTCTTGGGACTTGGACTTTAAATTTTTCTCATAAATGGAAACTTAGAAAAATTTTCTCCAGGCATAGCTGGACTTCTACTTTTTTTTGCATTTATTGATTTTTTCGACTTTCGACGTTCCAAGGGACCTGTTGGCATCTTGGACTTTAAATTTTTTCTCATAAATGGGAACTTAGAAAAATTTTCTATACTATTTTCTATACTATATATAGTTTGGTTTTATTCGTCGCTAGGTATTTTTGTTTTTGTTTATATTAATATTTAACAAGAGATGTAAATATTTTTGTGGTTGGTCGAGTGTCCAACCGGTATCGAGAATAAACCGGGACCAACAAAAACATAATAAAAGAAATTGTATTGTAAACATGGGCGTACCCAGGATCAAATCTAGGGGGGGGGGGCATGGTCGTCCAGATTGTGACATAGCTATTTTTTATATAGAGGGGAAAAGCCTTCGAATTAAAGGCCTAAAAACCCTCGAGTCCTAACAAAAAGAATCATTCCCCGGGCAGCTGCCCCCCCCCCTCTGGGTACGCGCCCATTATTGTAAATATTGAACTCATAATTAGGGACCGGATTCTTAGGTTTTCACCTTTTTCTTTCCTAGACTCCAAACGCGAAATGGACAAATTACTTTTTCGACTTATGTGTTCTGGAGTTGTTTAACCAAATTTTGAAAAACCTAAATGGGCTCGGGCCACCTAAAATCACCTAAATTAGAAAACTCATCTACCGAGATTTTTTTTTTTAATTTATTGGTGCTTTTAGATTGAGAAAAAAAAAAAATTTTTTAACGGAATTGTGAAGTAGAGAAAGAAGCTTTTCTGCTTTTAAGAACGATCTGAGGGACAACCGTAAAAATTTTACAATGGAGAATTTACAAAAATAGCCTATATTCTTGTCCATTGCAATCAAGCCAAATTGAATCGTTTATTTCAGAAACCACCTAAGCGACAAAATTTCAAATCATGTGTTTTTGGTGCTACTGTACAATTTAAAGGTAAATACATCTTTTAGATTATCCCAATAGCATGTTTTTGATTTGGTAAAAAAATATTTGAAGAAGACTAGACCTATACTTAAGCTGCAAAACAGTTTTTTTTTAGTTTTCCGAAAGTTGAAAAAAACGCACTTAGGTGCTTTCTGAAATAAACGATTCAATTATAGAATTTTTTTATTTCATTTCAGTGGCGTAGCAAGGATTTTGGCGCCATGGAGCGACTCAACTGCTGGCGCCCCCCTCCCCCCTCGAACACTACCATCAATCGGTAACCGACACTCCACCCTACCACGGTAAAAAACGTTTGACCCCTCTCAAATTACTAAAATGATTAAAAAAATTTTTCATATAAAAAATTCCTCAGATTTCTTCATCTTCATCTGAAGGCACAGCATATATGGACCCCATAGGCGCCGGAACTGGGGGGGGGGGGCAATGTACCCTTGCCCCCCTGGCATCCTACAGGGGGGGGGGCAGAGGGGGGCAATATGTCTTCTTTTATTTCATTTATTTTTAAAAATGATATATTTTAAAATCTAAATTAAAAAAATTAAAGGAGTAAGAAATTCATTTTTTTCAAATTTTTTCCAAAAATTTTTGATAAAATCACTGGCAAATTTTTTAAAATTTTAATTTTATTAAAATTGTGATTTTATTTAAAATTTTTAAAGTTTTATAGTGGATTTGTTTTTGTTTTATACTATTTGAACATATTAAATTATTAATTTTAAACGAAACTTTTAGTTTAGTCCAGTAAATTAACCATTGAAATACTCAAACTAGTTCATGGCTCTGAAGATGGCAGTGTTGTTGCCGAAACAAGTCTAATTGCGCATGCTTGTCAGCCTTGTCAGCCAAGCCATAATGCTCTGAAAAATAAATCAAAATAATTTTTGAAAAATTGTTTTGTCTTCATTGAATTAACACCTTCTACTGTCCAAGAATAAATCTACTAGTTTGAGTATTTCAATTAAATTATTTTAATTTTCTAAAAAAAAAATTTTTGCCCCCCCTGATTCAAATTCGTTCCGGCGCCCCTGATGGACCCTGTTATGCAAAGATGTGTCAAAGACCAAACATCGAGTTTTGAGAAAATCAACAAAAGTTTTTTGTTTACATTGGATTATATGTAATTTTCTTTGTCAATTGTGCAAGTAACATTAAATATAAATTTTTTTACGACATATTTCATAAAAAATACTATTAATTAAAGCATTTGAAACAATATTCCGTGCTTAACTCATTTTTGAATTTTTTTGGTCTTTGACACACCATTGAATAACTGGGTCCATATAATCTGTGTATAATACCAAAATTTAACCACAATATCTACTAAATAATTCAATGCTTTTCTAATTTATTAGGCCAATATTAAAATTAAAAAAAAATCATATTTAGTCAACAAAACAATATTTTTATTTTATTTTGTCTGCTTTTAAAATTAAATTTGAATAAAACGGGATAATACTGTATATTTATTTATCTTTGGCCTCCGTTCCGACGTTTGTCATTTTAAATAAAAAAATGCATAGATTTCTATCAAAAAACAACAGAGCAAAAATTAATTGATTAAAGGATCCAAATAATTTTTTGTTCTACAATAGGATCAAAATATAGACAAAAAATTAAATAAAAAGTATTATTTATTATATGTGCCCGGCGCCCCCACCCTGCCCTCCGCCCTGGAGCCGCCGCTCCACTCGCTCCTCGGTCGCTACGCCACTGTTTCATTTTATGTACTTCCAGAATTATTTAATTTTCTTATATAATGTTTTAGGTACCTGTAATTTTTTGTATTTTTTACTTTTTAATAATTTTTGTACATAGGTATTTAAAATTAAATAAAACTTTTTGTTCCCATAAAAATTTTACAATTATATTTTTTGAAATTAAAAAAAAAAAAAAAAAAATTAAAATTAAAATAATATTCTAGATTATGGAATATTTAAAAATTTTATATTTATATATATTTTGACATGAAATTTAAGTCTAATTCATTAAATTGTCTTTGTGCTCGTATCATATTAAATATTAAATATTATTTTTCATAGTCGTTGGCAAGTCATTTGACACGAAATTAGCAACGATTTTGTGAGCAGCAAAGCAATGACAGAAACAGAAAAAATAAAAGTGCAAATGGACAAGGGAAATAAATAGAAAAGAAAAAATATGCTTGCAGGGATAATTCTATCAGTGAATTTTGGTGTCGATTTCTACCATTTTACAGTTTCCTCAGTTCTTAAAAGAAACAAACAATTTTAGAACATTGAATTTAAATGCATCTATTTTATTCTAAATAATATTTTAACTGCAATGATTCTTAAATTTGACACTTGACAAAACTTTTTTTTAGGCCTAATTATTTAAAAAATAATTTATTTTTTAAAGTAATGCAAAACAAGGTTGATAATTATAATTATAATTAAAAAAAAATTTTTTTTCATTAATATTTTTTATTTTAATTAGAACACAAAAATGTCTGAGGGTCTTCAAGATATAATCACTAAAGAAATTCCAGATAATGTGAAGAAAACTCTAATTAAAGAATTTTTAGAACAGAATATAGTAAAGGATTTAGATGACTGCAAAAATACAATCGAATTAGCCTTCAGGTAAGAAAATTAATTTAATTTTTTTCATTCAAATTATCATAATTTCTTCTTTTTTTTTTAGTTGTATTGTCTCAGGAAATTCACCTTCACAAATTCTCTTTGGTTGGTCGATATTAAATCACTTATATAAGAAAAATTTATGTTTATTAAAAATCGCTAATACCATACATATATTAAAAAATTTAATAAGTAATCAATCCGTAATAAGAAATCGAGAGAACATTCCTCCCATTTTAACTTGGAGCTTAAGGTTAAATTATTCTGGGGGTAAGTTTATTCTTTTATCAAGTTCAGAAAAATAAATCCGACGGTCTGTGATTTCCTTTCAGCTCACATAAGAATAAGTAAAAAAACTGAATCAAATATTATAGTGGAGAATTGGAGATATCAGCCAAATTGGAATTGTCCAGGTTCAATAAAACTCGCAGAATAAGACGTTTCGGCCTGAATTTATTTGGCCATCTTCAGTTATTGGGAATTATACACATATAGCAAATGCATATACGATCAAACCAGGACTCGTCAATAATAAAATTTATTTGCTTCATACAAAATTATATGGTTCCTGTGCCCAAGATTGGGCACATTTTATTATTGACGAGTCCTGGTTTGATCACATGTGCACTTGCTCTATGTGTATAATTCCCAATAACTGAAGACCAAATAAATTCAGGCCGAAACGTCTTATCCTGGGAGTTTTATTGACCTGAACAATCCCAATTTGGCTGATATCTCCAATTCTCCACTATAATCACATCACAGCCACAACCTCAAAAGCAATCAAATATTATATATATTTTTTAAAAATATTTTGTAGACGAGAATTAATATAATTTTTTGACAGCAGCAGCTTACTCGTCAACCTTGGATGGAGATAGGTTTTTTAAAATTAATTAAAATCAAGATTAATTTTAATTTTGTATTTATCTCTCTTCCAACAGGTCAAGTGTTTTTGCAAATTTCACTTTCATTTTTTCCAAATTCCATTTTCGAGACCTGAAATTACAATTTTTATATGTTACAACGTTACTTTTATAAAAATTTTTTCTTTTTTGTTTGATCTTTATACAATCTAACTTAATTATGTTATACATTTTATTTTTAAGGAATACTGTGTTATCATTTAGTGATGTAAACTATACCAATACAAAAATACAAAATAAACATGTATAAATTTCATTTTCAAGGCAAGACAAGTCATTATTTTTTATTTTTATTTACCTGTGATGGAAATTTTCCATAGGATATATATTTTGGAAAATTTCCACCACAGGTAAATAAAAAATAAAAAATAATGACTTGTCTTGCCTTGAAAATGAAATTTATACATGTTTATTTTGTATTTTTGAATTGGTATAGTTCTGGGTATAGTTTACATCAATAGATGATAACACAGTATTCCTTAAAAATAAAATGTAGGCTATAACAGTCGAGAAGCATATAAAGGCTTTTTATTTGGCTGAACCTGCCCTTTCTCCAATCAACTTTATTCACAGCCACCATACTTCTATTTATATATATATATTTAACATAATTAAGTTAGATTGTATAAAGATCAAACAAAAAAGAAAAAATTGAATATTAGGCTGGGATGAGTAGAGTAAAGGGGTTGGAGAATAATAACCAGCAAATTTATAGCTCCACCTGACGTCCTTTTATATTTTATATTTATAAAAAGGACGTCAGGTGGAGCTATAAATTTGCTGGTTATTATTCTCCAACCCCTTTACTTTAAAAAAGAAAAAATTTTATAAAAGTAACGTTGTAACATATAAAAATTGTAATTTCAGTTCTCGAAAATGGAATTTGGAAAAAATGAAAGTGAAATTTGCAAAAACACTTGACCTGTTGGAAGAGAGATAAATACAAAATTAAAATTAATCTTGATTTTAATTAATTTTAAAAAACCTTCCTCCATCCAAGGTTGACGAGTAAGCTGCTGCTGTCAAAAAATTATATATATTCCCGATATAAAATCATTCATTATCAGTACTTTTGCACGCATTAAATGACTATTTTTTTTTTATTAATTAACTGTATATATATTTTTCAGAGACTGGAGTAATTATCGAATATTTCATCCACTATTTGAAGACTGTTGATTTCTTAAAAATAGAAGAACTTTTATTTACTATAGACCCGCTAATAAAATATAAATCAGACATCCCAAATGGGTCTATTCGAATTATTTTAGGCGAAGTTCTTGTACGTTCCTTGTCTCAGCTTAAAATACCATCTTATGTGCCTGCCGAAATAACGAAATTTATATCCCAAGTTAATGAAATCACAAATTTTATTAAATTCTTAATTGAAACATCGGAATGTAATAAAGAATTAATTTTAATATGTTTAAGTGTTACCTACAACTTTATTTCTAATAAAAAAGGTATTTTAATTTCTTCATTATCTTTATAATGTTCTATAATCGTTTATATATCTATATTTTTTATAGAAGAACCTTCGCCAGTCCTCGCAGCTGTACTTGATATTATTGCATCCTTGGTACCTGGAGCTGTAATCGCTCGTATAGTTGAAGATCATAACACTGATGACGCGACTCTTGCTCGAATTCTCATCGTGTTATGTAACTGGCTAACCAAATGGCCACCAGCCACAAGACTTCATATATGGGTTATTATTTTTTATCATTTGTATAATAAATTATAATACGAAACCGATTAATCGCAAGCTAGATAGATATTCCTTGCCATTCGCGAGCCAGCAATAGTCTCATAAATCTAATAGAAAATATCATCAAATTCAGAACAAATTAGTAGAAAGGTATTTTATGAATATATTTCTAAAGTTGCTTTCAATTATAAAAGATATCTCACTTTCCTTTTGGAATTACATGCACCAACTCTATCATTTTTTTGCGACGCACAGTGGTCTAGATTTGAAAAAAGTTGGCCAAAAGTCAAAAAAAGTTTTAGATTTGATTGAAAACTGATATATCGATGTCCCTAATTACAAATTTTATAATATTTATATAATTTAATGCTGTGCGCCAGTCACACCAGATTTTTTTCTATTAGATTTATGTGACTAAAATTTGCATTCTACTAAATGTCTCTCTAATAAAAGATATTTCTTTCTATTTTATATAATGATATTATAAAAATTTACTGGAATTTGTTTGATTTTAGGTGTTAGCTCTTATTTCTTCTCTAGAAAATCATGAAAAATATTATATCCTTGTTGAAGTTGGTGTGACTGTAATAAACTCTCTGTTTGCTGCCATGCAAGTGCCAGTTGTTAGAGCTGGAGTAGCGCCGGTAGTCCTGTATATGATTCGTCATTCGGATGAAGTTTTCTATAAGGTAAATAAATAAATTTCATTCTCTTAAAAATCTTTAAAATAATTGTTTTTTTTTTCTTTTTTATAGGTTTGTGATCAGATACCTGGTTTAATATGCCAATTGAAAAAAGAAGAAAATAAATTAACAGATGAATGGATAGAAAAATTGGCAATAATATGTTTTGAGATGGAAAGTCTTTTTCCACAAAATTCTCAAAATTTTGAAACCATAAAAAATCTTGTGCAATTCACGTCAATAATAACTTCATCCAAAAAAGAAGAGATTCGTCTTTGGAAGTATAAAGTAAATTATAACCTTTTACTTAATCAATTTAGAAACCAGGCGATTGGCAAAGTTGGCCTCGACAATCTTGGCAATACCTGTTTTATGAATAGCGTTCTTCAAGCCCTTTTCATGACAAAAAAGTAAGTAATTCTTCATTTTATCTTCATTTTTAAAAGAAAAATACTTTTTAATTCTAACAGTCGAAAAAAGTAGATATTCGTATAATTTCTAACATTAGTAGTCATGAAAGCGGAAAGAAGGAGACATTTGGAATCTCTTAAGAACCGTGGCGTAGTGAGCTTAACTCGCGCCCGGGGCACAATACCTTTTTAGCGCCCCCCCCCCCCCTATTCGAAAACCATATAATATTAATGTAAAATATACAAAATTATTATGGGGGCGGTATAACTCGCCGAAAAAAAAACTCACCGAAAATTTTTTCGTAAATGTCTTATATGGCCTAAGTTGCCGAAACGACTGTGTGCATGTGTGTGTGAGTGTGAATGAGGAAAAAGTGTGAGTGTTTTTTTTTTATTAAAAAAAAAAAAAAATACTAAAAAACCTCAAATTATGCATTTAAAAAGGCCGAAAAATGCATAAAAAATATTCTGTGTCTGTGTGTACTTGTTCAATTTTAAGCATGAAGGAATTGAGCTAGTAAGTTGAAATTTTATATTTAAGTTGGGCACCCCCCTAGGGCGTGAAAATAAGCTTTTAAACAAAATCGGTCAAAAACTAGTACTTTACTGATGTTAATTCTTCAGTTTTTTTTCGATTTTCTCAAAATTTGCTTCAACGATTTTGATTAAAATTCAAAAATCAATTATTCTTTAGATGATCTTTCAAATGTATATTCTCATTTTGCTTTTGAAATCTTATGAAGACCACTTTACTCTTGTACTTCATAGGAAAGATGGAAGCCAGGGTATCAAAATATAAATAGATATTTTCCCATACTTATAAATTTCATTACATCTTCTAATATATCGACGGAAACTATATATACTTATGTCGACACAAAAAATCATCTGGTGTGACAAACACAGTACAGTACCTTTGGTAAGAGAAAGTTGTCTGCTCTGCGACAGTCACACCAGATTTTTTAAAATATTTTATTTTGGAACTTTTCGGATTTTCGGCCATTTTTTTTCGGCGAGATTTTTTTCATCGAGAATGTTTTCGGCGAAAAAATTTTCAGCGAGTTTGTTTTCGGCGAGATTTTGCTTTCAGTGAGAAAATTTTCGGCCAGAATTATTATATTAAACTGCCACTACATTTAAAATATATTTTCCAGAAATCAATTATAATAAAAATAAAAATTATCCAGCAATTTTTTGTTTTGCGGACCATTTGGCGCCCCTTTGTGAGTAGCGCCCGGGGCATCATGACCCCCCTTGCCCCCTCCCCCCCTCGCTACGCCACTGCTTAAGAATAAACTCTGCTAATTATACTTGCGTTTGAACTCAGTATGATGATGAGCTTGATGTACTCAGCGCCGCACCCAGATATTTGAATTAAATAGATTGCTAAATAACTTTCCCAAGAGAAAATTCTTTACAGTCGGGATGGCTAAATTTTCATTCCAATAAATAATTCCATCGTCTAATAATCTGGTGTGAGTGGTCGCACAGCATTTATTTGTTACCAACACACCTTTCGATTACCGAAGGTAAGAGAAAGTTGTGTGCTGTCCGACCAGTCACACCAGATTTTTTTCTTAGTGTCAGATATCAGCGATTGAGTATTTGTGAGAAAAAGATAAAAAAAGACAACTTTAATCAAAACTTTAGACATCTTAAGGGGGTTCAGGAGCGACGTCTAAACGTACTTTAAAAAAAAACTAGACTATTATAAGGAATTTTTCAATGCGGTATTTTTATAAATGAATTAAATTCATAAGAGATTATTGGGACATCGAGCTATAATCTTTTTAATGACTTATTAAAAAATTATCGTAATTAATTTTTTTGTTATCAAGCAAATACAAAAAAGCAATCTGTCCCATTAATCTTTAATTTTTTTTAAATTTAAAAATGAATTTATTGTTATTATTAATCACATATTAATTAAGAAATTTTTAAAATAAGATTGGTAGATATATTTAAAATTTATCTGTCAAATAGTTCATCACTCTTGCAAAAGATGGCAGGCTAGTCTAACAACCGATATAGAATTAGCCTATATATGGCCTATATTTATAAATTTTTATGCTTTTATAAAAGATACATAATATATAATAACATTTATAAAGTATTTATTATTAAAAGATCAATGAAAATCAACCAAATCCATTAAATGATTAGCTACCAAGCTGACATCTCTTGGCAAATTTTCGTAATAGGTGTTTTTTTGGCTTACTTTTGAAGACACACAACGCCCTCTTCTCGGGAAAAGCATGCGTAACTTCTACCTCCTGAACCCCCTTAATTACACGAATAAAAATTTTAAATCATGGAAAAATGGAAAACCTGGAATTATCAGGGAAATTTCAAATCATTTCTCTGTAGCCACTCTGATTAACATATATATAGGTAAGAGAAAGTAAAAACTTGAAATAATCACATGGGAAAAGGCATGGGGTCATGGGTTTTAATGTTGACCCGCACTGTACACAGCCATCTGGCTTATTCTTCGTCATAGAAATTTGCCATTTTGACTTGAAAAGATTTTCTTTGTGAACAAAATTAAAAAAAACTATTAAATTCAAATAGCCGAATGCGGTGCTGTGATAAAGTAATGCAGACCACAAATAGCCAGATCCGTGTTTCAATTCCCTGCGGTAATTTCGGCTGTTTCAATCAATAAGTATTGATTATATGTTTTAAAATACATTATTACTTCTAAGACCTTAATATGATTAATATAATTTCTTAAAATACATTTGTTTTTTAGATTTTGTCATGCGATCTTAGAAAGTGAAGCTCAAAATTCACAGAAAATATTATCTCGACTTCAAGAACTCTACTCTCTATTAACCTATTCACAGAGGCCTTCTATTTCTCCAATCGATCTGTATATAGTTGCCAAACCCCCGACATTTCTTCCAGGGCATCAACAAGATAGTTCTGAATTTCTTTCGTAAGTTCTTCTTTTATATTTATTATATTAATTCACGTTAATTATACGAACTATACAATAATATTTGAATATTATTTCTAGGTATCTCTTAGACCAAATGCACGAACAAGAAAGACAATTATTAGCGGAGTCGACCTCGCCGACGGATTCTACCAACGAAACGATGGATGTTTCACCATCACTTCAAGAACATAGTTTTAATTTTTCACCTGAAAAAACTGAAGCTTCAAATAAAGCTCGAGGAAAAACTCACTCCATGACAAGATGGACGACACAAGAAAATCTGGCAGTTACCTCAAACCTTCATCGCAAAGCCCATTCACTTGCTGATATTTCTCATAGTAAGTAAACATTCAACTGCAAGGTGGAGAAAGGCAAAAACTGAGGGCCATGTCGTGTTTGACCCACCAACAAATGTGATGCGGAAAGTGAAAAGTGAACTCTTGTCGGAGAAATTTCACAAATTGAGTTGATACGTATTTTATGGTAGAGGATAGTTTCCTGAGCATTTCAAGACTAAAGTAGTTTTGGTATGATATCTCAAAAACTAAAAATCTGGTGTGATTACCTTCTTGTGCTTGTCACACCAGATTTTTTGTGTCGACATGTATTTAGTTTCCGACAGTACGGTTCATTCGAATTTCACAAGATGTACAATTTTTTTTTTTTTTTTTTTTTTTTTTAAACATTCACACTTTTTTCTCATTCACACTCACACTCACACACACATTCACACTGTCTTTTCGGCAACTCAGGCCATATAAGACATTTACGATAACCGTTGTAAGTAATATATAAATTGTAGGTTCAGGCATTTCTATTTAAGCCATCTGGTATCCAAATGGCTTAAATAAAATCATCGGACTGCCTGGGTCCGAACCCGCGACGTTTGGTATAGGAGGGAGGCACGCTACCTACTACGCCAAACTCGGGGGCGATGTACAATTTATAAGTATGGGAAAATATTTATATTTTGTTACCATGGCAACCATTTCTCCTATCTTCCTATGGAGTACAAGTATAAAGTGGTCTTCAGAAGATTGCAATGACAAAATGAGAATATACATTTTAAAGAGAATCTAAAAAAATAATAATTGATTTTTGAATTTTAAAAAAAATCGTTAGAGCGAATTTTGAGAAAATCGAAAAAACTGAAAAAGTACATCAGTAAAGTACTAGTACTTTTTGACCGATTTTGATCAAAAGCTTATTTTGTCGGTCCCGGGGGGTGTTTAACTTATATATAAAATTTCAGCCTCATAGCTCAATTCCTTCATGCTTTAAATTGAACCCAGACAGACAGACCATGTCGCGAAAACCACTTTTTTGGATTCAGGGGACCGCAAAACGTGAAGATCCATCAAAATCTCGACATCAAATTTTTGGCATGAATCCAATACTTTCTCTCTCTATATATTAACATATATAGAGGTAAGAGAAAGTAAAAAAGTTACAGCCTTTCAAAGTTAATTTAAAAACAATGAAGAACTATTTAAGGTTACTAAATCGATTATTTTGTAATATTTATCGGATTCTCATTACCGAATAAACCTGTAGGCATTGAAGCATTGTATTCAATCGATGCCCAAAAATCGATATTTTCGACCTAATTCGACTAAAATCCCTTTGCCAATAATTTTACTTCGCCGACAAGAAGTCCCTTTCACTTTCCGCATCACAAATAAAGATAAATTTGTTAAAAATACTTTTTTTGCCATTCAAACGAGTAGAATGCTAATCGATTTGTCCGCATTGATTCTCTTTTATGACAATTTTACAAAACGAACCAGGAAATAAAAAATCATTGTGTGGTTTTATGAAACCACGATGCAAGTGAAACTTTTTTCGGATCGTAGGCGCAGCGGCGTAACCAGCCTTTGAGGGCGGGGGGGCGAAGCTCAACTAGGGCGCCGATTTTCCAGGGGGCCCGCCCCTGGCCCCCTTGCTCGCCTTCGGCGAGCAATTGCCCGCCTTCGGCGGGCAAATTTCTTGCATCCAGTAATTTTCTCAGCGAATTTGTTTATATTTACATGTTTTTAAATGACCCCTGTATGATTTTGTTTTGATTTTTCTTTGCTTTTACGAAAAATGTCGTTTTCTTCAGTGATTATTTCAAAAACTATTCAGTTTTCGGGAAAATATCAAAGAATAAAAACTTTTTAAAATAGAGTATTTTATTTCGACGGGCATGCAAATGAAATTTTATTTAAAAATTGCTAGACATTCGTTCATTCATTCACTAAATCTCGGGCGGGAATGGGCGGGTTTGAAAAAATTCCGGGCGGGCTCGGGCGGGCCTGAAGAATGGTAAAAGCCCTTTCATTTTGAGAAGATCGAAAAAAATGAAAAACTACATCAGTAAAATACTAGTACTTTTTGGCCGATTTTGATTAAAAGCTTATTTTCACGGTCCCGGGGGTGTTTAACTTAAATATAACATTTCAGTCTCATAGCTCAATTCCTTCATGCTTAAAAAATTTTGAATTCCAAAAAATTAAATATTAAGACTTATACGAATCCTGAGTAAATCTCCACAGCCTTAAAACATCAAATTAAGGCTTATATATTGCAAAATAAAAAAAATTTTAATTATAAAGCCTCTATATACGTTATTTATTATTTTTGGAATTAAATTCATTTAAAATAGTAGAATTCAAGTTGTAATATAATTTTAAAAGAAAACAATCAGTTTTTTAAGACAATCGATGAAAAGAATATGATAAAATCACATTCGCTGGGCTATATCTTAGAGGCCGTAGGGCGCCTATGCCGGTCTCGGGGGGCGCCAAGGGCTCGATGCGCCTGGGGCGGGGGGCTCGAGCCCCCTCGCCCCCCTGGTTACGCCACTGCGTAGGCGTTTAACTGAAAATTTTCAGAAAATTATTTAATTAAGGGTATTAAAATCGCGTTTTTAATCTTAACTTAATAATTGGAAAATGGGAATGATAATAGAAATCAATAGAGCCAATATTAAAAATAAATTATTTTAAAAATTATATTTTATCAATTTAAAAATTGAAAAATTAAATCTCACATTTATTTTTTTATAATTCGTTATATATATTAAATTTCAACTTTCTTATTTTTGTCGTCACGGATTGTGACGTCATGACTTGTAGCGTCACCGTCCTTGACGTCACGGCTTGTAACGCGACATGCTGATAGAAGAGCCAAAAAATTTGAGAGGATAAAATAAAAGTTTCACTTTAAAAACCCTTTTTTTGGCTTTCTTCAACCTTTACAGCCATCATATTAAATTCAAAATTGATTTATATAATATTTTAAATTATTTTTTTAAGCTGGCATTGAATTAACTGATACAAGAAGTAATTCCACCGATTCTGGAATACATTCTGTCTCTGGTGAAGAGAATAGTGCTGGAATGCCTTCTAAATCAGTCGTAATTTGTCCATCGAAAAAAAGTCTTCAAACTCTTGTGCATCAAGCATTTGGAGGGATCTCCATCACGAAATATACATGCATGGAGTGTCATACCGAATCGCAAAGCAAAGACTTTTTTTGTATATTACATCTTCCAGTTCCTGATGGAGAAGAAGCAATTGATGTTCAAGAACTAATACAAGAATTAGTTCGACCAGAAATATTATCTGGCGAAAATAGGTAAATAATTTTTTTATCCTTTAATAAACATTATTGATTTTCATATGGACTTTTGACTGCCAGGTGGCCGTGAAAACTAGTAAACATTCAAATTTTCTGCTCCTCGCTATTTTGTTTTATATATTATAAATTAAGTCAATTGTGCCTTTTCCTGTTTAAAATATTGTACAAATCGATTAGGTTTTGTATATTTAAATAATCAAGCTATTCAGGCTAAGGAAAATGGGAAGACCGACCAAAGAGCCGGTGGCCCTCAAATCAACAAGGATCCCTACCAGAAATGTTTCTTCAAGAATGCCAATCCAAAGCTCAACATTGGTAAATCCTATACCATCTACATCATCGGAGGCCCAAAAATTGCCTATCGACAACGAGAATTGGGAAATCCCAAAACGCAAAGGTAAGCGACGCAAGATATTAATAGAAGAGAGCAAGAGAGCCAAGAATACCCAAAAGATAACAAAGAAAGCGATTATTTAGTAAATTTACCCATTTACAATAGCTTTGAAACACTATCAGAAATTGATGAAAGTTTAGACATGATAAGTAATGCTAGCCGAAATACAAAATCAAATAAAAATAGAAAACCTCCACCACTAATTATACATGAGCACTTAGCCAATCCTGTAAATACGTTTAAATATGCAAACAGCATAACAAGTCATGGTATTGACATCAAATGCACAAAAGATAATACTATTTTTATACCAAAATCTATAGGAGATCACTCCAAGTTAAAGGAGTTTTTAAGCAAAGAAAAGCTTCCTTTTCATACATATCCATTACCAGGACAAAATCTTGTTAAAATGGTACTGCGTGGGCCTAGCATAGGAGTTGATTCTAATGACATCTTAGAAGACCTTCAAATAAAAGGGCTGCCTATTCAAAAGGTAGTGCAAATGAGAAAAGACGGAAAAAGTATTCCTGTCTTTGTATGTCTTTTTTCACCAGGCACAGACCCAAAAAGTATTTTTGAAACCCGGACGGTGTGCTACACAGTTGTCTATTGGTCACGCTACATAAATAGGACAAAATTTATTCAATGCTTCCGATGTTTAAAATTTAACCATAGATCAAATACATGCTCATGTCCAGAACGCTGCATGAAATGTGGGGGAAACCACGACACAAGGGAATGTAAAAATTCGAATACAAAATGTGGAAACTGTGGCGGACCACATTGCGCAAATGATAAACACTGCCCTGTAGTTTTAGAAGCTATTGAAAAAAGAAACCAATTAAAGTCAGGAAAATTAACCCAAAAAAATAGAGAAAATTCAAAAAACAATACGGAAGAAACAAACTTAATAACAAATAGAGAAAACTTTCCTCCATTAAGTAAATCCCAACCAGATAGAACTCCAACCCAATGGGGATCGCCAACCACAAATCCTGCAAACACACAAAAAGATAATGGAAACATTCTAAATTCAATTAAGGAATTAATATCCCTTTTCTCTAGCTCTGGATTAAAGAGCATAATAATAAAAATAATTTCAGTTTTAAAGTCAGTTGCTAAAGCCAAAAAACGCAAATGAGCGTATCTCAATACTCTTGGAGGAGGGGTTAAAAATTTTTGAATAATGGCAAATATCATCAATATAAACATAATTAATTGGAATGCAAATGGCTTAAGATATAAATTAGCCGAATTAATCTATTTTGCCCAAAGCCCAAATACACGACGTTCATGTCCAGGAATAAACAATTATATAATAAGAACTGGACTTGGGATAGAATCCATCTCGGAACACATCAACCAGCTGTACAAAAAGTTCGAAAGCAGAATCCGTGTACACGAAAATCCAACACTGGAGCCAAGAAGTGAATCGATTTAACTTATACGTATTTTTATTTAAAATTATTATTTACACTTTTTATAAAAACACTTTTTCTTTTTCTTTTTTCCAAGATATTGGGTTTTTAAAAAAAATTTTCCCAAAGGTGTAAAATGGAAAAAAAAAACAGTGGAAGTCAAAAATTGTATAAATAAATAGGAAAATGGTTTAGGGGCGAAGGCTCGATACCATAAATGTATATATATATGTAAAAAAAAAAATTGTAATCTGACCAAATAAAATATTATTATTATTATTATTATTATCATATGGACTTTTGACCAGAGAAAGATGATTTGCGTATCGTCCTTTTATTTGTAACTATTTGATGGAACAAGCAATAAGCAATACACAAAATGTCTTTCTCTGACTGAAAAATATTACAATCGATTATTAAATACCTTTTAAATTGATTAGTCACCCACATCTTTGCAGTTAAGTAATGCCAAGCGCGGCGAAACCTCGGGTGGGTGACCCCGAGAAATCAGCGTTATCAATGTCCTCGGGAAGTTTTAAATTGATTGATACCGATGGCTACCGGGGAACTTTGAAAACGCTGATTTTCATTTCACGGTATACAAACACGTAAATCATTGCAGTTAAGCGCGCAAAGCCTCGGGTTGGTGACCCCCACGAATCAGCGATTTCAAAGTCCCCCCGGTAGCTATCGGTATAAATAAATTGAAAACGCTGATTCCTGGGGGTCACCAACCCGAGGTTTTGCGCGCTTAACTGCAATGATTTAGGTGTTTGTATAAGTATATATACAAACCCTAAATGGATGATGTTATGCACGAAGGAACCAAGCGCCAATAACATAAATCTGAGATAAGGGGCATTTCATTTGCACAATTGAAAACAAACCCAATGACTTTTTTTCTTGTTTTATAATTGAAATACTCAAACTAGTAGATTTATTCTTGGACAGTAGAAGGTGTTGATTCAATGAAGACAAAACAATTTTTCAAAAATTATTTTGATTTATTTTTCCTTGTTTTATACAAAAAAAGTACACAGAGTAATAATGTTGTGATTTAAATAAAGAAGTAGATGTTATTTTTCTCTAAAAGATAGGGGTCTTATCTCAATTTCGATCATAATGGCGCTTGGTTCTTTTATGCATAACATCGTCCAAATGGCCTCAGCAGCCGAGAGGGCAAATATAAAAAATTTCAAATTTTATACCCTTTGACCATGACCAGAGAGAGAATAAATATAATTTTATTTAGAATTCCTTCCAATTTTTTTTTTTTTTTTTTTAGATATAAATGCGAATCCTGTTCGGAGCTTCGTGATGCAGAGACATCGATAGAAATTGAGCAAAGTCCTGCTCATCTCATACTCTGTTTAAACATGTTCCGTTTCTCGGCCTCAACGGGTCGAAGGACTAAATTATTAAGGACAATTGTCCCTACACTTAACATATCTCTACCCGTCATAGGATCTAAAGTAAGTTTTTTCGTTTTTTTTAACACAATTAGTGAAAAAAAACTTTTAAGTTAAAAATAAATAAGTTAAGCACAAGAGAAAATGTGCGTGTTTGGATTCATGATTCATGATGGTATTTTTTCCCATTCAATAACTTATTGTCAAGATAAAAGTGAATTATGGCTGTTGTATATTATTCTTAGGAAAGGAGATCGATCTGCAGCCAGGAGAATAAAAAAAAAATTTTGAATTTGTCCCGAAGAAGGACGCAAAACGTAGACCAAAACCGACCGGCTTATAAAGTTTGCCCTCTCCGAGGGGTGCAAACACCGCAAAATGTATGCCCTCTTTTCAGTTTTTCGCTTATATATCGTAAACTAAGCATATTTTGTGCACCATAATACATCAGAAAGTTGTAGAGCATAAAATTTGCTAAAATTTGGTCGGTAAAACGAATTTCCAAACCCAATATTAACCGAGATAAGGCCGATCAAAGTTTCTATTTCGAGAAACTTTGAACTTTTTCCAATTTTTCGCTTCTATTTCGTAAACTAAACATCTTTTGTGCATCTTAGTACAATAAAAAATTGTAATCTTCAATTCAAGATGTTCCTTTCTCGACACTCTTGGTTGAATTTAGGTGGTAGGTTTTCAAATTATTAATTTTTAAATTTTATTAATAGAGATTTTTTTTTTTTTTAGTTCGGTTTACAATGCCTAACCTAAGCATCTGTAAATTTTAAAAATAAAAAATTGTAGAGTATTAAATTTGCTAAAATTTGGTTGATACATCGAATTTGTAAACTCAATATTAACAGAGATACGGCTGACCGAATTGTCTATTTGTTTTACATTTCGAGAAACTTTTATGATATGATTCCTGGTTATTTTACATTTATTTGCTATTGTTTAACACTAATGTTAAGCAAAAACTATCCTGATCGTAATTTAAAATAAAATTTAAAAAAATATATATATAAAAATCTGTGATTTTTCTCAAAAATTCGAAAAATTGTTCTACAAAAGCAAACTTTGATCAAAAAGATTATTTTTCCCTTTATTTTTAGCGTAGAAGAAACGAAAATTTCATATGCAAAAACCAAACCCAAAAATCGCGTTGACCGGTGTAATCTTTATTTAATATTTTTGAAATTTTATTTCAAATATTGGGCTAATGATTTATATGGATATATATGTTTTTTTACTTTCTCTTAGCCTATATATTTTAATGAGAAGAAATAAAAGTGAATATATAATTCTCACTTTGAAGAATTAAAAAAATTTCTTTTCCCAGTTTTTTTAATTTTTATTCTTTTATGAAAGCCTGGCATTGTCGGGGATCTAAGGCGCCCCGGTCTAGGGGACCGAGAGACTAAGAATATATGTTTATTACTATTGTTAAAACAAAAATTGTAAACACATTATATTTGTTAATTAATAAATATATTATATTTTATTAAACTTATCTAACGATTTGCTAATGAACCTGCGATAGCATGACTTTCAGTCATGTAATATGTTAGTCTGATCTCATATAAATTTTCTTGACTTATTACACCCAAAAACAAAATAATTTCGAATTCGACCTCTGGCTTTAATGATAATTTAAAATCCCATAACTTCCTATCTTTTTTTTTTTTAGGTTTCTTATCGTCTTTATGCCAAGGTACTTCATTCGGGAACAAGTTTAGATTGTGGACATTATTATACCATTGCCAGAGATTGTAATCAAGGCAAATGGTATTTATTTAATGATAGTTTTGTAACAAGTAGAGAAACTGAATCTTCCTCTTCAGAAGAGACACCATATATTTTGTTTTATGAAAAAACCGAAGAGCCATCGATTTCTACAACTCCGCCACTTCCTAAAAGACTTAGAGATCTCGTAGAAAAGGATAAGGCTTCCTATCTCAAACAACAAAATAACGAGGTGATTTTATTTTAAATTTAAAATCTGGTGTGGCTGGTTGCACAGCACCCGACTTTCTCTTACCTTCGTTTATTCAAAGTTGGTCTGCACTTGTAACGCTCATTCAATAAAACGCACAATTTACTTTCTTTTCAAAAGTTTTTATTGATAATTGAAGTAGGTCTCTATCTTTATATACGAATAAATGACCTGTTTAGACAAATGACCAGCTCTTGCTGTTCCCAGTGACGTCATTTCAGAGGG
Organism: Euborellia annulipes; assembly: GCA_023213315.1. NCBI lineage: Eukaryota > Metazoa > Arthropoda > Insecta > Dermaptera > Anisolabididae > Euborellia > Euborellia annulipes. The sequence continues at coordinate 91,820 of JAKCPI010007810.1, forward strand.
GTGAGAGCAAATGCCCCCACCCCCACAAATGTGTCACTAGCTGCTCCACAGGCCACCATTATAGTTAAATTTTTGGATGACATTTTGACATAATTGTGGCTCAATCTCATCAATGATTCGAATAATTTCATCCTATAGTTCTGGAATCGATTGTGGATTGTTTATTTTAACCCCAAAGAAAATAGTCTAACGGTGTTAGATCACACGATCTTGGCCACTTCACCATTTCTTGCTATAATTCTTCCAGGAAATGTTTTTCTCAATATTGAAACCACCTATCCTCTAGGTCGATATCATTCAGTTTAGGCCAAAAAAATTCAGTTACCATCTCACGATCTCGAACACCATTCAATGTTACAGCATTGCCAGCAACATTTTGAAAGAAATCGCCTCCAAGATCGTATGATCTAACACAGGTGGACTATTTTCTTTGGGGCTATGCGAAAAACCAGGTTTATAAAAACAATCCACAATCGATTCCAGAACTATAGGATGAAATTATTCAAGGCATTGGCGAGATAGACTCAAAATTATGTTGAAATGTTATCGAAATTGTAACAAAAGTGATGGCCTGTGGAGCAGCAAGAGCTGAGCTGGTTGGAAATTGTTTTTCGCATATAAATGGCATACTTCAATTATCAATAAAAACCTTTTTGAAATCAATGTAAATTTTGTGTTTTATCGAATGTTTAAACAATCTGTCTAATTTGCAAACCCTATAAATTATTACCTCATTTCTCTATTCCATCCTTCACCCTATTGGGATCCTCTCCAAGTTGCAATTCTCTGTCCTCGGCCTCTGGCGATTTTATTTATGCCGTCGTGCCATCTCTCAGACCTTCCTGGTCGCTAATATATGCAATGTCGGTTAATCTTTAGAATAAAGTGCCAGCCCTCGCACTGACTGACTAGTTCACTCTTTAGACATTAGCTCAACATTCATGATTCTTTCGTTCTTCAATATATATTTTTACTTACTTTTTTGGGTTTTTTCTTTCTCCATTGTAATTTAGATGACAAAAATCTTGCGCATGACCTGTTCTGATTGAGATAAGTAAAGAAATTAATTAAATAGATTTGAAAATATAAAAAATAATTTTATCGAAAATTGTTTATTATTTTTTTTTTTAATAATAAATGATAAAGGAGCTAACTTCAGATGATAATTGAAAAAAAAAAATAAAGAATAATTTTTTTTTAATCCGCCCCTGCTCAACATTCATTATTCTTTCGTTCTTTTCATTTAGGCGCGCTATTTGTTTTGTCACTAAGACCGAGAATTCCCTAGTTTTTTAAAATTTTTTTTTTATCGAAGGAAACCGAACTGCAACCGAAGGACCGAAACAATTAGGTCGTGACCCCTGAAGTTGTTTTGTCACTAGTGTCGACTTCGGTTCGGTTTCGGATCGGTTCGGCTCGTCTCAGTTCGGTTCGAAACCATCCAGTTAGAAGCTATTCGGTAGCCCTTAAAAATAAATTTTCGGTCCCTTCGGGCCCGAAAATTTTTTATGCATTTTTTAAAAGCTACCGAATCGCTTCTAACTGGATGGTTTTGAACCGAACTGAGCCGAGCCGAACCAAACCGAACCGAACCGAAGCCGAGAATTCCCTAGTTGTTTTGAATTTTTTTCTAAAAATAAAAGAACCGAACTTAAAACCGAAGGTCTCGAGCCGCCTCCGGCGGCTCTCGGACAAGGGATCCCTGCAAGTTCTTTAAAATATTCTGGATGAATATTTTTTAATTTAAAACAGAACCGACCTTAATTAACCGAAGGTCTCGAGCCGCCTCCGGCGGCTCTCGGACAAGGGATCCCTGCAACTTCTTTAAAATATTCTGGATGGATATTTTTTATTTAAAACAGAACCTACTATTTACCAAAAGACACGGGCCTCCATCGGTGGCCCGCGGACCCAAAGATGTTCTTAATAAGAGTAGCAAACTCGAGCCTTTCTACTAAAAAAAAAAGTCAGTGAATACTTTTAACTTTTAATACAACATGAAGTTAGCTCCTTTATCGTTCAATATTTTTAAAAACAAACTATTTTCGATAAAATTATTTTTTATATTTTCAACTCTATTTAATTAATTTCTTTACTTATCTCAATCAAAATAGGTCAGGCGCAAGGTTTTTGTCATCTAAATTAGAATGGAGAAAGAAAAAACCCAAAAAAGTAAAGCCGAGAATTCCCTAGTTGTTTTGAATTTTTTTCCAAAAATAAAAGAACCGAAGGTCGAGACCCCTGCAAGTTGTTAAAAAAAAAAAACGATTCTTACCTTATTCTGACCTCTCCTCGGCATCATCCTTCTCGCAATCAAACCAAGATCCATACAAAATTTCAATACTTGCAATTTTCCATCCATTCCAGATTCATGCTTTCGATACAAATCGGTCAAAAAAAAGGAGATCAATTCTCTCACTCATTGTGGAACTTAGATAAATGATAATAAAAGCAAATGCTAGACAAAAATGGGAATTCCAGACAGCAAAAATGGCAAAATGGCCAAAAAAAATTTAATAAAAAAGCACAACACAAAATAATAACTCGCCCAGGAGATGAATGTAAAAATATATCTTAGAGGCCGGGGAGATGAATATTTATATTTATATTTATATATATATAGTGAGATTTATATTAAATGGCTTCTTATAAAAATGAAATAGTGAGAACGAATCATAAAAAGAAGAACGAAAGAATCACGAATGAATCACCTCAGCGCCCTCTAGGTGGCCTGGCACTTTATTCTAAAGATTAGCCGCAATGGCTGTTACCCGGGTTCTCGTTCGGATTGTGTCATTAGGGATTCTGCCTGGTGACAAAAAAGTTCTGATAATTTTTTTTGATATTTCCACAGTAGCGAAATACCGTGTAGGTAAATAAATTTACACAACTCGACGAATAATAACTTTAAGATAAAAACAAAGAAATTACAACAAATTTTCAAAATTGCATCCTTGAATCTCATTTTCTTAATCGCTTACGGATGTTGGCGACAATGCTCGCACAACATTTTCACAATCGACTCTCTCCACAATCGTCAAAATCACCGCCAGGTGCTCAAAAAGGGTCAGCAGAAGACAGCAACAGAGAGAACTATCGACTTCAGCTATTTGCAAACGTAGCAACATCCGTAAGCGAATAAGAAAATGTATCGAGGTTCAAGGAGACAATTTTGAAAATTTGATGTAATTTTTTTTGTTTTTATCTTATTGTTATTGATCTAATAAAATTTATTATTCGTTGAATTTTGTAAATTTATTTACCTTCAGGGTATTTCTGATAAACTTTACGGTCTATTTTCCGTGATACACAGAAATAAATGAATACCTTCGTACAGAAACAATATTGGTTTATTTATTCGTTAATTTTTCTTACAACAATACTACTATGTAAACATAAACATACCCCGTCACCATAGATACCACCACACACACACACACTCATTCACTCACCCCTACCCACAATTTCTGTACTGTGGAAATAAATAAAACAGAACATTTTTGTCACCCTGTATATATAGATCAGAACTTTTTTGTCACCCTGTATATATATAGATAGATATTATAGATAAATTAAATATTCATATATATATCTCTTAAAACGAGACAAAACTAAAAGTTGTTTTGTGCCAACACTAGATTGCTTTGAAATTTTATTTTCTATTTTAAATTATTAGTGACCTTAAATGTCTATTTTTTTACAAATTGACTTATTAAGCTTACTTTTTAATTTTCTAAATTATTATGTTAGCTTTTTTCATAATTATGAACTTGCAGTGCAGTGGCGCAACCAGAATTTGGCCCCATGGAGGGGACGTTATGACTTTTGTAAGAGATTTCCATTTGCCAGAGGGTTTCAAAGCTATTATATTGATAGATAATAATAAATAAAACATTTCATCTCCTGGTTGCACAGCCATGGCTAGGGGATAATGGATTTTCAAGTCATAATTAGATGAATTTTTCTCCCTTCTGGAGTGGAGTTGCCCCTCTGGTTGCGCCACTGACACCTTGTTTTTTGTTCAGCCCAAATTGTATAGAAAATGTGAACAAAGCTTTGGTTTTGACCCGGAAGGATTTGGTTCCACTTGTCTATCGATGAAAAGAGCCAGAACGCTAGCGCTAGAACCTACTCAAGTGAGCGCTCTTTCTTTTTCTTTTTCTTTTTTTAATAGATAATAGGACCAAGGGAATAAATAAAATTAACATTTTTTTCTTTTTTAATTTTCAAAAGAGTCAAATTGATATTTTATTTTAAAATTTATTGACATTTAAAACATTCAATTAACAATCATTTAAAAGTTTCTTATGAATATTTTAGAGCATTTTTTTTTCAATCAAATATTCTCAACATTCATATTTTCATTTTCTCTTATAAATATATATATATATATTCTATTCTAAATCTTGTGTGATATTCATAGAATAAAAACAAATACAACATTATTTTTAATTTCTATTGATTAATATTTATTTATAAATAACTTTGTTCTAGGCAAGAAAAAGAAGGAGGCATCAAGATTTTGACCCTCCTGGAAGTCCGGCTGGGAGGCCTGAGGATTCCGACGATGATAGCAAAGGCCCTCCCCCGAGTAATTGTGGGAGCGGATTAACGTTTGAATCATCCAACAGATTCATCTTTTAATTTTTTTATTTTCAAAAAGATTCTGGATATTATTTTATTTTCTTATAATTTAAAAATAAAATTAAAAAAAAAAAAAAAAAAAAAAAAAAAATGGGAAAATTTATTATATATATATTATTATATGTATATTTATAAATATATATATTATATATATATATATATAGAACTGACAGTAAAATTGCCAGCTGAAATATATTAGTGGAAGAAAAAAGTATTAGATTCATAAATTATTAATTAATTAATAATAATAATGGAAAATATTTTTTTGATCAGCGTTTTTCAATATGATCAGTATTTTATTCCATATTTAGTCAGAAAATTTTAAATAAAAAAAAAGTGGACAAAATTTTTTTTTTTATTGCTGTATCGTAGGAGCAAGGCACATACATGTTTGATGAAATAGAAAGTGACCAGTTAAAAAAGAAGAGATTGGCAGTTCTTGTATGTATTAGACAAGGCCCCCTCATTTCTAGCCAACGATACAGCAATAAAAAACGTCTTAAAAAAAGGAAAAGGTTGGTTCAAATTTAATTTTCCCACGTAAATGCAAACATACATTTATATAAATTTATTGATAAAATAAAATTTCTTCCCCATTGATTTATTCTTTGTTTGTTTTTTTTTTCCTGGAAAATTAGAGGGATTAATATTAAAATAAAAATGATAAACTCTGGTAATTTTTTTTTTAACAAATACAAACATTTATTATCAACATTGGCAAAAAATAAAAATTTGATGATAATGTTTGTGGAGGAGCATGATTGCGTTTTATGACTAGAGGCCGGATTTGCATGAAATTGTTTTTGTTTGTTTCCTTTCCTTCATCTGATGATGCATAATAAGATTTAATACAAGAACTGAAACTTGACGGTCCAATAATTTTAGACCAAGGAGTTTTATTGATTAAGACGTTCATATATTATAATTTAAACAAGATTCGTTTTAGCTTTAATTACAAAATAGAATTATTGGTTGTTTTTTTTTTTTTTGTTTTTTTTTTACTGCACAAAAATCCAACCTCTATATTTATTTATATATCACAGAAATTTTGATTGTTTTTTCTTTTACTTTTTGATTGTTTTTTTCTTTTACTTTTCTAGTATATTAAATTGTTTTAGTGAAAAATTAAAAATTTCCTCTTCTATTGAGATGGAAGATAAAAATTAAAAACTGAATTATCCATTTTTATAATCAAACTGACTAAAAAAAAAAAAAAACTGACCATATATGACAAAAATTACTGACATTTTTAAAATATTGACCAATAATTTTTTTGAGTGCGATGTGATAAAATCAATTTCCAATCGTGGTGTGATATAATATACATTAAAGACATACGAAAATTGAGATTTTTTACCTCATCATCTATAATAATAAATTTCCAGTGATTGAAAACTAATAAATCTAGTTTTTAATAACTTGGAATTTCACAATAATAATAATAATAATATATAAATGGACATTAAAAAGGATTAATCACTTCTAATAAATATAAATTACCTGAATGTACATATTTATAAAATAACATAATTATACAATATTTTATATTTAAAACTAATAATTATTTATTAATAATTGATAAAATAATTTGAAGGCACATTTTGCAAGCTCAGTATGCTCTAAAAGGCAGCTTGAAATTATTAATATTTTTTTATGTATATATAATTGAGTGCAATTTTATTAGATGATTTAAAGCGTGCGCGCTAATCGCTCTGGAACTAGCATTAGAACAGTTCAAATATCTTTGTTTAAATGTTTTTTTAAAATATTAAATGCAATTAAATAAATTCTGCGATCATCGATTTTATTATTATAGGCCACTTTTTCAGTGAAAATCCTTTATTTTTTTAAATTGTAAATACTAAGCCAATTTAATCCAGATATATGAGAGGCTCAGAGCAAAAGTGAGCCAAGTCCACTTTTTACTCTTTTGAGAAAAAATTAAAGCCTTATATTTAATTCCTCTTAAAATATTTATTTTACATCTCAGCAATCATTTAGAACTTCATCTATCTAAGCACACCATTTGGATTTTTTTCATATATTTATCTTTTATTTTTGCATTAAGGAACTGCTGCACTCTGGAGGATGAGTATTGAAATTCGGACATGGTTCATTATTACACACCGAATAACTACCCGAGTTTACTATCCAAAAAGGGTAAAAATAAGAAATTTGTTTACTTTTGGACTTAATCCATCTTTGCTTTGAACCACTCATATATGTAAAAATAATGAAAATAAAACTCACTATATCGTGTGATGTATCCAATCAGGGGCGTATATAAGGGGGCGGGGGCCCCCCCTCCCCCGAAATTTCCCAAACACATACATATATAGGGATATACAGACATCAGCGCAACAAATTTTTCCGCAGGATGGAAAACTTTGGTTCCGCAAAAGAAAAAATGTTCCGCAAAAAATTTCGTGTGAAAAAAAATTTAGTTTATTAAAAAAAAAATTTTCCGCAGAAAAATTTTTGAGTTCGGGCCCCCCCCGAAAAAAATTTCTACATACGCCCCTGTATACAATTAAATAAAACAAATTTATTCAGTCATCTCGGATTTTTTTAAAATAAATTCATTGGTGACAACTTTTAAACTTTAAATTCAATCTTTGTTATACATAACTGTCATTAAAAAAAAAAAAAAAAAAATGGAATCTTTCCCTGTTCAAATTGACGATATTAATAAAATCTTCGATCGCATCGCCTTAAAAATCAATAAATTATTTTTGAACTGTTCTTTTTACTAGGATTAACAATCAATCCATTTGAAAAAGGAATTCATTTATTTATGTATTATTCACATATATATCAAAAAATATTTTCATTTTTTTTTTTTTTTTTTTAATGCTTAAAGCATTAGGATGCTCTTTAGAACATACTCTTGAAAAGAGTGAACAAGTGCTCTTTGATAATTATTCATCTTTTTTTTTTCTATTTCAAAAAAAAAAAAAAAATTTCGTTGATTTATTTTTTGTAGTGAGAAAAAAAAAAATCAAAAATAGGGAAATGTGTGTATATATATATATAAAATGGTTTTTATACTGTTTTCATCAAAATATTTTATTTCTAAATGGCTCGATTTTTGATATTAGATTTAGATATTTTGAAAAATGTAATTTTTTTCTTTCTCTTAAAAGACACGGTGATTCTTTTTCTTTTTTTTTATTAAAAAAAAAATCCATTTAGATTCAATAACAATAAAGCTGCATCAATAATAAATTAAGGAAATTTGTTGTTGTACATGAATTGAAGGCAATTTTTGTATCTATTTGTTTTTAATTTGAATGAGTTTCTAACGGGTCATCAGACAAAAAAATTGTCTTCCTTTGGTTGCAGCAAACAAAAAAATTAACGCGTCGCCGACGTTTGCCCTTTTTATTGGACAAAAATTTATATTTACATAAAAATCTTGTTTCTATCATCCTCACGATGCCGAAATAAATTTTATTTATTATAATGATTTTTATAGCTGAAGGATAAAAGGGAAAATTTTTTCTTTATTTAATGTGACGCTTTGAATTTAGCCAACATTTGTTTAAATTAAAAAATCTTTCATTTTCTTAGGCTTTAATCAAAGCAAAACCTTTAAGCTGTTAATAAATATTTTTAATTTGAAAAAAGGGACGCATCCGGTCGTTAACCAAAAAAGTTGAATTGCTTTTTAATCAAACAATTCTCCTCTCCAGCGCTCCATCCTGCTGCTATAAAGCACCTGAAGGAAGCTACAAATATTAAAACAGGTGTCGCATCAAAAATAAAAATAAATATTTTTAAAGAAAAAATTCGGCATCATGATAAATTTTATTTTTTATTACAACAAGTGGATGCTAATGTGACTGACCTCAAATTTATAAGCGTTTTCTAAATCTCTCTCGACAAAGTATTAAAGCATCCAATTGTTGTAAATTTCTCAAGTAAACAATATTTTATGTAAAAAAAAATTTGACCGAAGGCCCTGAGGAAGTGCGCGACGGGTGTACGAAACGTTGGAAATTTTTTATTTACCCCTTATATAAAAAAACGACAAGAAACAAAACCTTTTTTCAAAGTTTATTGCACAGATATACTTCGGAATAACTCAAAATATTTTTATATTGCTATTTTTTAAATGAAGATGAAGAAGCAGAAATGCAATAAAAAAAAAAGGGTTTAGTTTTTGACTAAAATTATTATTTGAAATATTCATCAGGTATAAAATTTGTTAAACTCAAAATCCGAATATTTATAAAAAATGATCCAACAATTCATGTTCAAACGATCATATCCATCAATTAAAATAAAAAAGTTGGTTTACTAGAAAAGAATCCAGAAAAACAAAACATTGGAATAAAATGACAACAATATCGATCCCAGATGCCATCGGTGGTAAAGAAGGAAATAAAAAAAAAAGGTGACAAATTGATTAGTTGGTTTATCGACGATAGCGACCCATATATGCCTTGCAGTTGGGACAAATATGATGCACGTCCATACATTCGTCAATGCAGCAAGGAATCAAACAACATCCAGCCCAACATCTAAAAAAAAAAAAAACCATACAGGGTCTGCATTATTTTCAGCGTTTTCTCTGGTTCTTCCGGATTTTATCGGTTCCAGGGGTCATTTTTGCCCAAAATTGTGAAAAAAACTTTTCATTTGACAAATCCAGTTTAGTTCTGAAGGGTGGGATTGATTCGCCGAGGTGCAACAAGAATTTTTAATAAAATTGAATATTTGAAAATTGTATTATTACAATTTTCATAAAAATTGTTAGATCCTTGTAAACAAAAGTTCTGATGATGATCCCGACTGGGATCGAAATGTCAACATGATGAGAGTTCAATAAACAATAAAATACAACTAGCTGCAGTCTCTTCTTGAACTACCCGCTATAACCCCGAGGAATCCAAGACCATGTTGTTTTGCAGACAACATTGGAGGAGTCCTTAGCTTTCTTAAGATGCGATTTCAGCAATGCATTTGCTCAGCAAGAGGACCTTCGAAATCGTGCCTTTAGAATGTTGGCCAACTAGAAAAAGTTCTGCATAATTGTTCTAATACAATAAAAATAGACATGTAATAAATAAAAAATCTTCACTAGCAATTTTGGGATGTTTTCATGGATCCCGAGAAATTTCTACACCTGAAGATAATTAAATGTTTTTTGGAGGCGAGAAAAGATGCAACCTCGGAAGGTTTTCATCAAATAGTCCAATTTCCAATTTTTGAGAAGTTTCGTTTATAAAATTTTTTCCAACATTTTTTTAATGAACATTTTAGAGGGGGGAATATACGAAAGGATGTGGCGTGAAAAATATTATAAATGTGGATAGGGGTAGGCTATTTTCTTGGCAATGAGAAAATAACTTGTGTTTTCTCCGAATATTTCGAAGGCATTTAATAGCACTTCTTCATCAGCGGCTGAACAAATAAGATAAATTAATTAGAGTGAGTTTATACAAATTTAAAAATCAAAAAGTAAAATTAATAATAACGTTATACCTCACTCTAATGCCACATACAAGTTGAGATTTCGGAGCGAAACGTCAGAAAGGCAGGTCTATACATAATAAGCAGCTCTCGAAAGCAAAAAGGTGTCAATGACAAATAATTTATTTTAATTATATCAAATCAAATCAAACGGAAGGTCAATGCATCTAGATTTAAATAGATTAATATATTTGTTTTTAAAAAAGAGAAATGCCATTGATCAGATTTAAAATAAGAAATTATTTATTAAATTTATTACTAGATAGAGAATAAAATTTTTTTTTTTTAACTCTCCCACTTTTTTTCTCATTCACACTCACACTTACACAGACATTCACACAGTCTTTTCGGCAACTCAGGCCATATAAGACTTTTAAGATATCCGTTATTGATTAATATACATATTGGGGGTCCAGGCATTCTTATTTGGTATCCAAATGGCTTAAATAAAATCATGGGACTGCTTGAACCCGCGACTTTTGGTAGCACGCTAACCCCTACACCAAGCCCCGAGGGCAAAAAAAATTTAAAATATTGAATTAAAAAAATTTACGAATTCAACAATGCTTTTATGTCATCCGACAAGCCTTGGGTGTCTACTTTGTAATTAACAGTATTGCCCTCGGGGCTTGGTGTAGGGGTTAGCGTGCTAACCTCGTATACCAAAAGTCGCGGGTTCGGACCCCAGACAGTCTCCATTTGGATACCAAATGGCTTAAATAAGAATGCCTGGACCCCAATAAATATATATTAATAATAACGGTTATCGTATTAAGTCTTAAATGGCCTAAGTTGCCTAAAAGGCTATGTATGTATTAGTATATATATATATATATAATATATGTATGTGTGTGTTAATGGGAAAAAAGTGTGAGTGTTAAAAAAAAAAAACGGCCGTATTGATGTTCTTTTGAATATAGCAAGACTCTTTGAAAAATCTCTTTATTCTATTGGACTCCGTGTCAAGAATCTCAAAATTGTTATAGTCAAAACGATGGCCTCTCTCAGAACAGTGTTTAGCCAAACTTGTGGCGGCGCCTGCCACGACTCTACTCGTCCGACCTCCTATGTTCTGCCATTCTCACATTGGCGAATCTCCCACATAAACGCCGCTGCAGTTGTTACATTTTATTTTATAAATTATATTTTTTCTATTTCTATCTTTTTTGGCTACGCCCATCTGGATTTTATTGACTACCGATTGTAAGTTTTTTAAAAATGTATTTGACTTGTGTTAACTTTCGAATTTTTGTTTTTGCTCTATGCGGCCCTTTATCGCCGAACCGAGTTGTTTTGGAACAATACAATACAGAACAGTTCCAACGCAGTTTGTTGACTCGCCATATCCAGACTTTATCAAAGAATTAAACGTGAAATAAAGAAATTCTTACCCAAGTAATGCAATAATCACTCCTGAGACGTAAGCTATCAATCCAGGCTCGGTTTTAGTGGCAGTGTCAATTTCTGCATAGCAGTGTGGACAGATCATATGAGTGGGTTGGGAACCGAGGGGAACGACAGTCGTCACAATTGGTGGCCCTCCTCCAACTGAAACACATCAATTAAAAAAAATGTAAAAAGGGAAATGTTACTTGATTCTTTTATAAAGAAATATCGAACAAAAAAATGCTGTCAATTTTCAAAAAATCGTCGTCATCAGAGGGGCAAAGCTTGAGAGTTTGACATTTATAGCGGTCCTCTCCTCCACAATGAATTTTTGCACATAGGAATGATGAAGTCTCATCAATTTTTACTTTCTCTTACCCACTTTTTCAGTGTTTTTCGATTTTCTCAAATTCGCTTTAACAATTTTGATTAAAATTAAAAAATCAATTATTTTTCAGATGTTTTTTTTTAAAGGTCTTTTTCGGCATCTAAGGCCATTTAGACCCCATTCATATTTATTTCAAATGATTTGTGATCAAATCAAATGAAATAAATTTTTCTCGCCTGGGACGGGAGGCGAGCCCGGGATTCCGGCGCGAGAAGCTAGTGTCTTCTCTCTGAGCAACGGGTCTCGGGCTAGATGCTCTTTAAAATGTATATTCTCATTTTGCCATTGAAATTTTCTAAAGAGCACTTTACTCTTGTGCTTCATAGGAATAATAGGAGCAATGGTTGCCATGGTAACAAAATATAAATATTTGCCAATACATTACATCTTGAAAATCGAATGTACCGTACTGTCGGAAACTAAATACATGTCGACCCGAAAAATCTGGTGTGACAAGCACAGAACACAACTTTCGATTACCGAAGGTAAGAGAAAGTTCTGTTGTGTGCGACTATCACACCAGATTTTTAAACTTGTTTTAAAGTTTTTTCGGCATCAAAGGCCATTGAGATTGTTGTCGATTTTTCGATGACATCTAAAGGTACATTTAATGATCCCAAAAGCGAGACATTGAGCAAATAAACGACATGGTATGTTTATGTCGATTGCACATTGCTTATGTCCTGAAGATGGGTGGAAGTAAATCTTTGGATTCATCAATATAAAATTTTTTTTTTTTTTTAATATTATGATTATATTAATAGAAATTTTTTTTTCTAGAAATATTTTATAAACAATTCTATTATCTGCAAAATAATAAATGTTTGCATTTAAAAAATGTTGATAACAATCTTGAGATAAAAGTTGAAATTTCATCATATTATTTTAATTTATATCATTATCTTTCTTATATTTCTAAGGAATAATACAGAACATTTCCTTATATATGAGTAATCCAAGCTAAACTCTAGACAAGTCAAAAGAATTTTTGTAATTACTTTCTCTTATTTTGTTTTCTTCTCGTGTTCTCAATAGATGATAACAAAATTATAATTTAGATAGCGAAAAAAAATTCTTAGTCAATTTAGAATCCATCTGAAAAGACAGAATTGTTGGAATCCTTACAAGAATGTCCTGGAGTGAAAGGACTAGACGGCGGCACACCTCCGACGGCCTGGGCGTAACTCGGAGGGGCTGCAGGTGGGGGACCATAAGGCGGTGGCGGAGCTTTATTCATCTTTTCTTCCTGAAAAAGAGTCCTGAAATGAGTTTTGAGTTACTCTCGGCAACCGTACTTTAGATATCGTAAATTTAATAGGGAACATAAAAGGCAAGAATGATTATTTAAATGACGGCCAGGTCCTGATTTATTCAATTAAGGTCGGAGACACCAGGATCGATGCACTCCCCTAGAATCGCTTACATAGCTCAATATGGGGATCCCCTGACATTGCAAGATTTAGAAGACTTCTCAAAAAAAAAATTAATCAAACTAAAATATTTAAACAGCCCCATATTAAGTGACGATGATATTCAAAATTACTCTAATGTATCTATTCCCTTGAATGTTAAAATTAAAAGGTTCAAAGATCTGTGTGCCAATCATCTCCTTTGATTACAATCAAGCAATAACCGAACAATGGTTATTTCATATATGAAGGGTCATTTTATAGGCAAAAGAGTCAATTCGCTCTGATAAAACAATTTGTAACACCTTTTGTGATTTCATATGTGTGTCTTAGGTAAGATTAAAATTTTTTAAAAATGTTTTTAAGACAAAAATTTAGGGCGCGAGTCTAAAATACGGCTAATGATTTTTTACTATGTTAGTAAACTTTTTATGGTTTTTTTCTTTATCCAATCTCTTTATTACCCTAAATCAGGGCGAGAAAAGCCAATTTGGACCAAATATCTCTAAAAATAACAAAAATATAGAAGAAATATGAGGTGACATAACCTATAAGAAAGGTACTATACCTTACCATTTCTTTCTCGGTTTTAATCTTAAAAATGCTGTGCCCTGTAATTATGGTTGAGATTAATAAAGTGTTTTGCATGTGCAGCCTTTTTTGTTCCCTAGTGCCGGCCTTCGTTTCGGTTAGCTTCAATCCAAAACCGTTCAGTACGAAGCTATTGATGCTATAGCACTTAAAAAGAGAAATTTATAACCTTCGGCTGCAACCTACATCTTCATATTTTCGTTATTTTTAAAGATATTTGGTCCAATTTGTCTTTCCCAGCTCTTATTTAGGCTAATAAAGAGAATGGATAAAGAAAGAAGTTTACTAACATAGTAAAAAATCATTAGCCGTATTCTAGACATTAGCCAAATTTAAATATTATTGTAACAACATAATGATTGTCTCTCTGTAACTCGGATTGTTAATATTTTTCAGCCGCTGATGAGGGATTGCCGTTGCATCCGAAATATACTGATTTGAAAACTCACCAAAATTGATTTTTATTTACAGCCAAAATCTTGGCAATTTACCTTCTCCTAGAACTATTTTCTTTCTTCCTTTATACACATCAGCGCTTTCTTTTCAATCGCATCTACATATATATCGGGATCCGCGCGTAATCATTCAAGCGCTTGCCGAGTCGATTTTTGTTCCCACGCTTTGCCGTCGTGTCTGTTTGTATTAATGAATAAATCAAAAAAAATTTTTTTTTTCAAAACAAAAAGGGCTTCTATAAGTTGTGCTTTTAAATAGCTTTATTAAAAAATTGGGGTGCAATTTGGGCCCACCCCAAAATTAGACCCCGGCCCCTTACTCAGTTTACAAAGGAGGAGTTTGGAAATTTGTATCGATAATAATATATTTGAAAAATTGCTTTTTCGGTCTTTTTGTTTACAAACGTCCATCGCAAACTTGTTGGCTTCTATAAATTTAGCTTTCGTTTCTCGGCTTCTCGCGTGTTTCTGTCTTTTAGCCGTCTGTACTGTTTGCATTACCTCGCTTGAATGTTCTGAGTATTTCCGCTCCATATATATGGTCATTTCATTCAAATCAACACCCCACCCCATCTCCGTTTTGATTGGGGTTCATTGTACGAGAGAGAAAAGCCAAATACGATTGTGCCCTAGAACAAAGCCCCCAAAATTTAAAATTTCAATTTCAAATCTTTGCAGACAAAACGCTGTAACTCGTTCTAATAAAGTAGAACATGACAAGTTTTTGGAAGTCGAAACAAGCTTAAAAGATACAACACCTCCAACAATAAAATAATTAGGTCTTGACTTTAACCTTTGACCTTGGAACTCAAAAAGTCACCTCCAAATTGATGAAAAATATATAGCTTCCTCATTTTACGATAAACACATATTAAAATTCTTTGGGACACTGGGTTGGAGAAATTAGAAAGCTATCTGATGCAAAAGCCACAAAGCATGTTGAGTGCAAAGATGCATAAATATTAACCAATCCAGTTAAGCTGAAATCGAAGGCTGGCGTCGGACGGGGGACGGGGGAGCAAAGGACCCCCCCTCGGGATTATCCGGGAGGAAGCCAAAATCTTATATATCTGGTAGCTGGTTAGCCTATATTACACAGGGCAACAAAAGGACTTTTTTTGTTGACTGAGTATTTGAAGCTTTTCTGGGTTTTGGGTAGCGCTGATTCCAAAAATGCCCGTTTTGCCCCATCGTCAGATTTTAGAGCTATAGAGAAAACAAATTTAATGAAAGTGCTCTAAAGCCTCTAATTTTATATTACCTGTTTTTTAGGCGACACCCTTTAAAAATATGCAGATAGTTATAATACATATAAATTGAGGTTTCAGCCAATCGGAGGTCTTTAGCGTCCGCAAACTTTAAATTTTAGAAATCGAATTTTTCGTTTTTTTCTTTGGTCACCCCTAATACTATTTTGGGTATCTCTGAATGAAAAAAACATATATTTACGATATTCTATAGTTCTTTGGCTTTCTAAAAATTATTCATTTGTAAAAATCTGTTAATTATTAACGAAATTATTAATAAAAACTTCATTTGAACAAATTCTTTTTTCCGACCAGTAGTGTACTTGTGTTTTTTCTTTGCTGGTTTTTATTAACAATTTCGTTAATAATTAACAGTTTTTACAAATGAATATTTTTAGAAACCAAAGAACTAAGAATTCGTAAATATATGTTTTTTTCATTCAGGGATACCCAAAAAGTTTAGGGGGACCAAAGAAAAAAACTGAAAAATTCGTTTTTCTAAAATTTAAACCGTTTGCCTCTAAATGCCTCCGATTCGGCAAACTTACAATTTTATGTATTATAACTATCTGCTGTTTTTAAAGGGTTCGCCTAAAAAAAGTAATATAAATTAGAGCGCTTTAGAGACTTTTTATTAAATTTTGTTTTTTATTTAAAATTGAGTGTGGGAAAATGATATTTTTGAATCACTACAAATAAAAATATTAAATATAGTAAAAAAAATTTTTGTTGCTGTGTAATATACTTAATATATAGATTTGCTTCTCTCTGTATGAGGGGGGTGCCCCCATGTCCTGTATTATTGTTTTTATGTGTTGTTATATTTTTGTTTTTTTATGTTATGTTTGTGATTTTATGAATTTTTATTTATAATTTAAAATAAATTTTAATATGTTGTTTATAAAATGAAGATATATATTTTTTATAATTTTGAGGTGATTTTTGGTATTAAAGGTTAAATAATTAATTATTTTATTGTTGGAATGTGATCATTTTATTTTAAATTTCAGATTTAAAAATATTTTATATTTATTTTATTAGAAAGAAGTTAAGTTTTTTTGAAAGATTTAAATTTGAAATTTAATTTTGGATTTTTTTTTTTTTTTTTTATTATAATTTATAAATAGATTGTGATTGTTTTAAATGATATGATATATATATTTAACTCAATCACGGGAATATAGTAAAAATTTTGTGTGGTCTATACTTGTGTAAGCTATGGATTTAAATAATTATTTTTGATTTTTAACAGGTTGTCTCCCATTAGAGATTAAAAGAAAACCCTGAAAGATATTTTTGATTATTTCTTAACAAACAAGAAGATTAGTTACATGACCTATGAGATAAGACAAAAGAGTGTGTAAACAAATTTCATCCATTTTTCTTTCTTTTAGGAATATAGAGAGTCCTAATTTAAATTAAGGAGTCAAAAAAAGCCACGAATCTTATACAATTTCTATGAATAACTTGCTCCCGAATTAAAACTCCCCTAAATGAAAAAAAAAAGAATAATTTTACAAACGAACTGTAGATTTGAATTAAGATTACATGCCCAACAAGCGATTCGGTCAAAACATGTCATAATGACTAAGAAAAAGGTTGACGTGTATTTAACATATATGAAATTCCCTCCCTCTCCTAGCAAAAGATTCAGTCTGTTACGGTCAGTTCCTGATGAGTCAGTCAATTATAATAAACTATTTGTCTAAGTTCCCAAGTCTCAGGGATTTTTAACTTGAGTTTTATTTTATGTTAAAGGTACAAAGGAGCAATCACCGAAAAAGTCTGAGGATTCAGTAGAAAAGTCATCTTTAACAAAGCAAATTTTATTTAAAGATAGGTTAAATAGATACGGTAAACTCACAAATCTCTTATAAAATGAGAGATTTGATACATATATATATATGTCTCAATTAATAAATATATATCTTTGAGTAAATTTCAACAACCAATGAGAGACATATTCAAGAAATTTAAACTGCACAAATGTATATATATATATATACATTCTACATCCATTTAATTTGGTTAGAAAATGTGAATGTGTACATTATTTTTCCCATTGTTATAAATTACGTTTTAATATAAACATTTTTCACTTTTATACATCCCTCTATATTTATTGTTTAGTTAACATAGGTTTATTATTTTGGAGCATTTATTTTAGTAAATATCCATTAAACAAAAAAAAATATTAATTTAATGGATAAGAAAAGCATTTAGAATTTTAAAAAAATAATATTATTATTTAAAAAAAAAGAAGAAAATTTCAATGGAAGTTTGTGTTGTCATTTCTAAAATTAGTAACTCAAAATTTACGTAATAGAAAATGTGAATTTATAAAATTAGGTCAAAATTGATGATCTAATATGTAAACTCTTTAGTCTTACGTTTGAAAATAATGTTAAAAATATTTATAAATAAAATTAGAATGATTATTGATGAGTTCATTTTGTGACTTACTAAACGTAAAATTCCTTTATGGGTGATTAAAGAAGGGGAAGAGAACGAAAAAGAAATAAACGAAAAAGAAATTAATAAAAAAAAAAAGAACATTACCAGATATGAATGAAGAGGGAATTAAAATATAATAGCAATTGAGGCGTAATAAATTAATGGCTCTTTTTTCTTTCTTGAATATGTAATTTGAGTGGACGACTGACATATAAATCCTGAATATCAAAGCCTTGATTGGATTGCACCAGTGGCGCCGCACTCGCGGCTTCAATTGGAACTTCCAGAGCAAGAAAGAAAATGGGGGCGTTGTATAAAAAGATAAAAACAGAGGACTTTATATGAATGACTCTCACTCTCTGCTCTCGGATGACTAATCCATTGATATTGCTGCTTTATTTTCACAAGATTATGTTATAGAGTATTATTTAATATTTTAAAAAATTGACTCACCAGGACTCTACGCAAATATTGAGACAATGATAGAAAAGGCAAAATCAGTTCAAATGTTGTGAAAATATAGTCAGGGGGGGAGGCAGGGGGGTCCGGGCCCTATGCGTTCCAACCTTAAAATTCTAATAAAAAATAATTGCTCGGGCCCTTTAAGCACATTCATTTAATGAATATATGAGAATTTTTTATCAAAATTTAGAGTCCTTCGAAAACTTTAAAAATCTCTTATATAAGCGAGAGAGACAGCGAAACTTCTCTAATTTTTTTAGCCTATTTCCAGGGCTGCAAATAAGGGGAGGGGCAGGGGCTTTTTGAATATCTGGATTCATGTTTTTGCGGATCTAAAAATTCTGGTGTAACAAGCACAGAACACAACTTTCCATTACCGAAGTCTGTGTGTCTTTCTCTTTCTTTTTGTTTTTTATAATGTTTATTTTTTTTAAATAAATTAACAAATTTTACTGTAGTGTACTGTGTACTATATATTATATTACTGTTTTTTTACATTAAATTTAGTTAGTTTTTATTGTTTTTACATTATTTCCTTCCAAAAATAAAACACAAATCGCGATTTGTTTTACATTAGCAGAAATCATGATTTACCTTTAGTTGGAAGCCATATAGCCTACTATAGCTACTCAGTAGCGTAACGTTTTTTAGCTGGGCCCCCCCCCCCCGCAAACCTTTATTTCGGGCCCCCCAAAAATTAATATTTTTAAAATACAGTAAATACCTGAACCCTGAGGGCCCGGGCCCTCTCAAAGACAAATTTTCATTAATTTTTTTTTTTTTGTTTCTAAATTTTTCCGTTTTTACCGGAGCCCTGAGGAGAGTTTTTTAGCCCGGCCCGGCCCGTGGGCCCCCCAAGGTCCGCCCCCCGCATTGCGGGGTCCGCGGGGGCGTACGTTACGCCACTGCATATACTTGATATTTTTGTCATATATATTATTGCATATTTTGCTGAATATTTTAATACTTTTACTTCATATTATATGGCATATTTACGAGTTTATACCATGGAAACAAAATATAAATTTTTTCCCAAGTTTATAAATTTTACATCTTGAATTCTAATATATCGGCGGAAACTAAATATATGTCTACAATGAATGCCTTGAATTATTTGACCAATAGCAGAGCAGCATTGATGTCACGTGACACTATTGTTTCGTTTGTTCCACACTAGTTGCCGGCGTCGCCACCTTCAGTATGAGCCCGACGCGTCGGCCAGTGAACAAGAGAAGAAGCTTCCAAAAGAAATCCTCTCCGCTCCCGCCTGATTAACAAGCACCCAAGGATGCAATCTCGACAACTGATCCACGATGTCTTTTCTCCACGATTATTTCCATTTTATAAACGCCGACCTCCAACCTCTCTTCACTTTCCTAGGTATTTATTTTCCTTTTTAATCCTTTACATTTTTATTACATAATCATAAAAAGACGAATATAGAATGAAAATTATTAAAGTGAAACTTTTTTTTTATTAATAATTATTTTGAATATTCTTTTTCGTTTTATAATTATTCTCATCTGTATACAAAATAAAAAAATATCAAATTAAAAAGATAATTTAACACTAGTTTGAGTAAATAGATAATTTTTTGTCATCAAAATTGATGGAGATGATTCTGGAATCCTCTGCATATGAGAGTGTGGGGATAAGAGTAACTATGGTGTTTTGGTTCTCTTTCTCTGTGCAAAAGTAGCGCTCTACTTTATCTCTCTCTCGCCCATTCATGTGTTGTTGGATGAGATCCCTTTTGAGTGTCGTTCGATTTGTTCATCTTTAGAGATTTATATTTGTTTTGTATTATTAGATTTATTTTTATTCGTTTTTACAAGTTTAGTTAATTTTATATTTTAATCAATATTAGCAGAGATTTTTTAATTTATTATTCTTATTTTATTTTTAATGCCTAATTACATCTAAAAAAATTTCTATATTTTCTCCTAAATTTGTATGAATTCAAATAGGATTGAATTATATAAATTAAAAACCTATATTTATGATCCCATAAGTATATTATAAAATCTGGTGTGATTGACCTCACGGCACACAATTTTCTCTTACTTTTGGTAATCGAAACGCTATCGTTATAATAAACAAACAAAATATTTCCTGATTGGAGAGTTCGGAAGGATTACTCGTATTAATTTGCAGATGGTAGAGCAAGAATAAAAATTCGAAGAATTTTATCGAGGATTTTTATTGTACAAGACGACTGACATTGCAATTATTCAGTTTCGGTCAAGGTTGACCATCATCAGGCCATCTGCAAATTAATACGAGTAATCCTTCCGAACTCTCCAATCAACTAATTTCTCTCGTGCTGTTTCATCTTCCTTCCAAAATATTTCCATTTTACTCAAAAGTCTATAAGATTAAGATATGAATTTTTTCTAAAAATCGAAACGAAACTTAAGACTATGGGAACTTGGTTGGGAACTCATCAAATTCGGTCAAGGGAGGATACAAGAGGGAGGGGGGTAAAGGAGGGCTATTTAAAAAGGGTTTCGAATTTTGGAAAAAAAATGAATCGAAGGGAGCGAATTTTTTGAGAAAATTATAAATTTTGCATCTTGAATTCTAATGTACAGTGAGGGACAATCAGGGGCGTATATAGAAATTTTTTTCGGGGGGGGGGGGCAGTGACGGCGCTAGCTTATTCTCAGTGGGGGGGCAGGAGAGGGGCAAACTTATTACCAGGGGGGGCAGTCAATAAATATATAAGCATCAACAGAGAAACAAAACTGGTGTGACTCGGGGCACCATTTTTTTTGTGTGACCTTAGGAACCGACAGAAGTTTCGGATTCGGCCAAATTTCAGCCGAAACTTCGCCCTGCCAGAAACCTGACTTTGAAAAGATGGGAAAATGCTCGTATACTAAAAAAAAAAACGCCGAGTGAAATTCGCACTTAAAAAAAAAGGTCAAATGATTTTCGCAAGAGGGAAAAATGGAAATTCTACTAAAAAAAAAGATGAATTTTGTATAGGAAATTTTATGAAAAAGTTTAAAACAATTTTCGATTTCGGTTACGCTTTCGGTCGAAACTAAAATTGAAGCCAAAATTCGGTTTCGGCTGAAAATCTTGTTTCGGTCGGACTCTAGTCGACATAGGCCTATATTTAGTTTCCAACAGTAAGGATTTTTTTTTTTTTTTTTTTAAACATTCACACTTTTTTTCTCATTCACACTCACATGCATCCACACATTCACAGTCTTTTCGGCAACTTAGGCCATTAAAGACTTTGACGATAACCGTTATGAATATATATTATTTGGGGTCCAGGCGTACGGACATTATAATTCAAGATGTAAAATTTATAAACATGAGAAAATGTTACTATAGCAACCATTCCTCCTATCTTTCCTATAAAATACAAGAGTAAAGTGTGTTTCAAAAGATTCCAAGGGCAAAAGGAAAATATACATTTTAAAGAGGATCTAAAAAATGTCACACCACAGGCACTGAACCTTACCGAATGTCGTACTGGGAAATACAGTATTTTCAGTTTTGGTTGGCAGGCTTTCTCATTATCTCCTGAGAAATATGAAAGCCCATAAATTGGTTTAGCGACCAAGCGCGTTTAGTTTAGCCCCGGCTCAAGGGAGGGGGGGGGGGGGGGTGGCCACTTTGAATCACGTGATCGAACACTAAAATCCAGATTTACCCAGGAATTTTTCTGAAAGATATTGGCTATGCGCAGAATTTCTCAAAATCACTATCAATTTCTTCTGAATCACTTGAGCTTGATTCATAGCTGGTGGATTTACACTTGTACCCGAAGAAGAAATTTTTTTTTAGATTGGGGCTCAATAAAGTTTTTTTTTTTTTTAATTTAGGTCTTTTTCGGCATCGAAAACCATTTAGGCCCCGTCTCTATTTTTTCAATTCCATTGGTAAAGTTATCGGATATTTTTTTCTTTTCGATGACATTTTAATGGCACAAAAGAAAGATATTTACTCGACAAAAATTTGAGAGTAACTAAATTTATTTATTAAAAATAATCTTTCTTTTTTACATTGTAATAAAAAGCTTAAAAAATTACATTTTTTAAAGGAAAAGTGAATAATTTTAGAAATTTTTTTAATTTGGTTTCCGAGCTGACTGGGGGGGGCATCCAGGGGGGCAGAGGTCCTTGCCGGGGGGCGGATGCCCCCTAGCCCCCGTAGCGCCGTCACTGGGGGGGGGGGGCCGAACTCAAAAATTTTTCTGCGGAAAAATTTTTTTTTAAGAAACTAAATATTTTTCACACGAAATTTTTTGCGGAACATTTTTTCTTTTGCGGAACCAAAGTTTTCCATCCTGCGGAAAAATTTGTTGCGCTGCTGTCTGTATATCCCTATATATGTACAGGGCCGCAGACAGGGGGGGGGCAGGGGGGCTATATCCCCGGGGCCCGGGGCCTCCGGAGGGGGGCCCGGGTCCATTGCGCTCCCACCTTAAAATTCTAATAAAAAATAGTTTTCATGGTTAAAATTTCAATTAAAAAAAAAAAAAATAAAAAAATAAATCATTTTCTTGAAATTTTTTTCTCGGGGGGCCCGGGCCCTTTAAGCTCAAATCTTAAAATTTCAATTAAAATAAACCATTTTCTTGAAATTTTTTTCCTCAGGGGGCCCGGGCCCTTTGAGCTCAAATCTTAAAATTTCAATTAAAATAAATCATTTTCTTGAAATTTTTTTCCTCAGGGGCCCCGGGCCCTTTGAGCTCAAATCTTAAAATTTCAATTAAAATAAATCATTTTCTTGAAATTTTTTTCCTCAGGGGGCCCGGGCCCTTTGAGCTCAAATCTTAAAATTTCAATTAAAATAAATCATTTTCTTGAAATTTTTTTTCCTCAGGGGCCCCGGGCCCTTTGAGCTCAAATCTTAAAATTTCAATTAAAATAAATCATTTTCTTGAAATTTTTTTCCTCAGGGGGCCCGGGCCCTTTGAGCTCAAATCTTAAAATTTCAATTAAAATAAATCATTTTCTTGAAATTTTTTTCTCGGGGGGGGCCCGGGCCCTTTAAGCTCAAATCTTAAAATTTCAATTAAAATAAATCATTTTCTTGAAATTTTTTTCCTCAGGGGGCCCGGGCCCTTTGAGCTCAAATCTTAAAATTTCAATTAAAATAAATCATTTTCTTGAAATTTTTTTCTCGGGGGGCCCGGGCCCTTTGAGCTCAAATCTTAAAATTTCAATTAAAATAAATCATTTTCTTGAAATTTTTTTCCTCGAGGGGGCCCGGGCCCTTTGAGCTCAAATCTTAAAATTTCAATTAAAATAAATCATTTTCTTGAAATTTTTTTCTCGGGGGGGGCCCGGGCCCTTTAAGCTCAAATCTTAAAATTTCAATTAAAATAAATCATTTTCTTGAAATTTTTTTCCTCAGGGGGCCCGGGCATTTGAGCTCAAATCTTAAAATTTCATAAATAAAGAATTATATATATCATGTGTTGGTCCATGAAGAAATTATGAAAAACATATAACCAAGTATTTATTAATTTAAATAAGCGAAAAATGTAGGTACCGCCGGAAGTTGCACCACGGATCTGTCGATTTTCGCTCAACATGCCCTACTACTGGACCACAGTACCGCACTCGCTTATTTTTTCCTCATGGGGCCCGGGCCCTTTGAGCTCAAATCAAGTTTGAACTTTTCACGACTCAGGATAGCTAAAAACGCAGATTTCAGTGGCTAATTTTCAAAAAAATTTTCCATACCCCCAGATTCTCCCGGAAATCATCTGTCCGGATCTGGCCTCGATAAATTATTGTACCTCTTTGTTTAGGAAACTTTGAAAAATTTTTAAATAACTTTATTTAAATAAATATTGTAAGCTATTTATAACTATTTAAAAAGTTGTGTCAAAAACTGTGTAAAAAATTGTTGGCATGAAAGACACAATAGCCTTTTACATAGTAAAAAAAAACTTTTTTTTTTTTTTTTTTTTTTTTTGGGGGGGCCCGTATTATTATATTATTATATTATATTAGTAAGTAGCCCCGGGGCCCGTCAAGTCTGTCTGCGGCCCTGTATATGTATATGTGTTTGGGAAATTTCGGGGGGGGGGGGCCCGGGCCCCCTCGGCCCCCCCCCCTCCTTATATACGCCCCTGGGGACATTATTAAGTCCCACATGTGTTTTCTACTTGTCATTTCATTTTTTCTCTTTTTTTTTAATATTTCATATTATTACTATCTCTGGAAGTAGGACTATACCTAATAAAATTTATCATATTATGATATAATAAGTTTTTATTCTTTGACTGAAAACTGAATAGTTTTTGAAATAATCAAAGAAAAAAAAAATTTTTCGTTAATTAAAAAAAAAATCAAAACAAAATCAGACATTATATACAAAATTATTATATTACACTGGAACTAAATTTAAAATATATTTTCAAGAAATCAATTATAATAAAATTAAAATTATCCAGCAATTTTTTGTTTTGCGGACCATTTGGCGCCCCTTTGTGAGTAGCGCGCGGGACATGATGACCCCCTTGCCCCCACCCCCTCGCATCGCCACTGAACATTGGCTCCAAGATTAGCCTTGCTTTGGCCCGTGGATCACACAATGACCCACCCAAGCTTTTTAATTTACCTATGGTTGCTACTCACAGAAACTCACCTAAAAAAGTTGCACTTGAAGAAGGAAAGAGGCGCTAGCGTCGCAGTTGCAGATTCATATTCGGCTCTTTTAATGATGTTTGGGTCTACCTATTATTATTCTACAAATATTAGAAAAAAAATATTTCTATAATTTTTACTTTCTCTTACCTGTATATATGTTAATATATAGAGAGAAAGTATTGGTTTCATGTCAAAAATTCGATGTCGAGATTTTGATGGATCTTCACGTTTTGAGGTCCCCTGAATCCAAAAAATCTGGTGTGCTTGGCGCACAGCACACAACTTTCTCTTACCTTCGGTAATCGAAAGTTGTGTACTGTGCTTGTCACACCAGATTTTTTGTGTCGACATGTATTTAGTTTCCGACAGTAGGGTACATTGGATTTTCAAGATGTAAAATTTATATGTGAAAATATTTATATTTTGTTACCATGGCAACCATTTCTCCTATCTTTTCTATGGAGTACAAGAGTAAAGTGGTCTTCACAAGATTTCAATGACAAAATGAGAATATACATTTTAAAGAGAATCTAAAAAATAATTAATTTTTGAATTTTAAAAAAAATCGTTGGAGCAAATTTTGAGAAAATCGAAAAAAAACTGAAAAAGTACATCAGTAAAGTACTAGTACTCTTTGGCCGATTTTGATTAAAAGCTTATTTTTCCGGTCCCGGGGGGTGTTTAACTTAAATATAAAATTTCAGCCTCATAGGTCAATTCCTTCATGCTTAAAATTGAACACAGACACACCCACCCACCCACCCACAGACAGACCATGTCGCGAAAACAACTTTTTTGGATTCAGGGGACCTCAAAACGTGAAGATCCATCAAAATCTCGACATCGAATTTTTGACATGAATCCAATACTTTCTCTCTATATATATATTACATATATACATAGGTAAGAGAAAGTAATAGATTGTGAAAGTTTGAGCTCGATCGGATAATGATAAGATCTGCCTCATCGGCCCTAAAGTTCATCGATTCCCCTAAATTTGACTATTAACATCTGTAACTCCTAGACGGTTAGTCCAACAAAAAAAGTTCATCAGTAATTTTTTGAAGAGCATTAAATTTACTAAAAAAAAAGTCCTTTAACATTCTTTAGTAAAACCAACGGTTTTCATGGTATGGGCAAAAAATCGAATATGGTTAAGAGGCACATCACATTGATTTTCAAATTAACACTAATAGGGGTAATGAAATTTTTTTTCGAGTTCCGAAATAATTTCATCAGATTCTTAAGTAAAATGACCTCCTGAATCCAAATATGACCTCCGTTTTCCTCCACTCCGTACCGTTTTTGGGGGAGCCTCCTACTTATGTTATTTCCACCTCTTAATCGAAGGGCCATGAATTAAATATGGAGGGATTAAAAGGAATTATTTTAGCCTTAATATTTCTTCTGAACGTCAAGAAAAGTGAAAAGTTTAAAAACATTCACGATCGCTAACTTTTTTTTCCCGCCTCTTTATTATTATTTTTTTTTTTTGTTCATCTAAATATCTCGCGGCACCCCTTGGCCATTCTCGCGGGACCCTTGGGTGCCGGGACACACCGGTTGGGAACCACTGATCTAAAGTATTATCAAAAAAAGCAAAAGCAACCTGCTCTTGGTTTAAATACCACAAATGATTTAGAAGTTTAGACAATGATATGTATATAGACAATGCTACCCTTGATATGTCTCCATCAAGTTTTACTAAACTTCAGGCCCGTTGAGGCAGGTCTTAGGGTTATTCGATCACGCTCATCCTTTCCCTATCTCACTTTTACATAATTTAGCAACTTTCTAGAGGTTCCCGCCAAAGATATTCGGACATCAATTTCTTGCGACCACCCTAGTGAAGATCCATCAAAATCTCGACATCGAATTTTTGACATGAATCCAATACTTTCTCTCTATATATATATTACATATATACATAGTTAAGAGAAAGTAAAAAGTGGTTTTCGCGACATGGTCTGTCTGTCTGTCTGTCTGTGAACAAAATATCTCAAGAACGAAAAGAGCTAGGAGGTTGAAATTTTATATTTAAGTTAGGCACCCCCATGGGACGTGACACGAAGCTTTTGAACAAAATCGACCAAAGAGTACTAGTACTTAACTGATGCACATTTTCAGTTTTTTTTTCGATTTTCTCTAAATTTGCTCCAACGATTTTTTTTAAAATTCAAAAATCAATTATTTTTTAGATTCTCTTTAAAATGTATATTCTCATTTTGTCATTGAAATCTTCTGAAGACCACTTTACTCTTGTACTCCATAGAGAAGATAGGAGAAATGGTTGCCATGGTAACAAAATATAAATATTTTCCCATACTTATAGATTTTACATCTTGAAAATCCATATGTACCCTACTGTCGGAAACTAAATATATGTCGACACAAAAAATCTGGTGTGACAAGCACAGTACACAACTTTCGATTACCGAAGGTAAGAGAAAGTTGTGTGCTGTGCGCCAGTCACACCAGATTTTTATATAAAGGTGCGTACACATCTGCGCTCTGCTCCGCTCGCGAGCACCATGTTCGTTAGATTAGTACGGGTTTTGAGATTCTCGCGAGCTGCTCGAAACCCGTACTAATCTAACGAACATGGTGCTCGCGAGCGGAGCAGAGCGCAGATGTGTACGCACCTTAACAATATTTTTTTTTTCACTTTTTTATTCAATTTTTTTAAATGGAAATTGTAATAGAAATGCAATTGTGTTGTTTTAGATGGGAGAGTGAGGTCTCTAATTAAATATATAGGTTAGAGTTAAACAAATAATTTTTATTTTAATATAATTTTTTATTTAATTTCTGCAACTTACAATATTTATTAAAAATGAAACAATTTTGAATGATGAACATAATTTTGTATTCTATGATAAGCTTTTGACTTTATTAACTTTAAACTAAAATTATTGTTTTTAATAAATAAATCGACTTGATCAATATTAAAATTGTCATTATTTGAAGGCAATATCAGTTCTTGTAAAGAATGGCATCTTCTGATTATTTGTTCTATGCAGTTTTGAGTGAAATTACATTTATGATAAATATGTAGAATTTTAATTCTTTTAAATACACAGATTAATTCCTCCAGGTCATTGGCCGAATATGTTGGCCAATAATAAATTTCTACAACTTCGAGTGAAGTTAACCCTGTTAAAATAGGAATTATATTATGAAGTGCCTTGCGTATTCTAATATATTTAAGTTTCGAATGCGGGATAACTTCAGGAGCTTCCATAACCTGGTAGCAAAAGAAAAGATCCAGATATTCTAAATTTGGAGATAGTCTTAAAAGGCTACTCAAATTTAAATCGTTTAGTTCAAGGTGCAAAGACTCAAATTGTGAACCACACTTTTCAAGAACATTAATCAACTGTTCACCGTCTTGATTAGATAAACAAAGGCTTTTCAAATGTCGAAAATTTGGAAGAAAATTTATAACATCGTCATCAGATTCATAAGTACTGACTGACTCACTTTCGGGATTGACTTTATACAAGTTTCGAAGGTGATTCAAAGTTAATACATGACAATTCAGATATTTTTTTTAAAAGCTGCTGGAATTCGCTTAGAGAACGTTGTATTTAAAAAATTGCTGTTCGTTTTAAAGATCTCTAAATTGGGGAACTTATTCAAACTTTCATTCGGATGTTTATGAATTAGAGGTTCTAGAAAAACATGAGAACCAAATGAACGACCAGTTATTCTAAAAACACGAAGCGATTCGTGTTTCGGGCAATCAATTTGGAAATCGAAGATAGTAAGAATATTTACTATCCATACCAATTCCTCTAATTGAGGACAAAATCTTATAATGATTTCGATTAAATGATTTATGATTACATCGGATTTTATAGTTAATGTTTTTAAAGATGGAAGACATTTTAAAATTTCTTCCGTTTTAGAATAATTTAGGAAATTACAATTCAATTCCAAATTCTTTAAATTTGGTTTTTTGTTTTTTATTACACCTATGACATGATTAATAAAAGAATCTTTTTTATTTTCCTCAAGGGAATAATGTAAAGGATAGAAGCAAAACGTTTTTGTCCTTTCAGAGAGCATCAAACGAATTGTTCTTTTCATCAAACGTCTCATTTTTCGTTCACTTAAATGCAATAACAATTCATTCATTATTTCGTCAACAACACAAATCGGGAGACGGTGGAGATATTTCTTTTGAAAATCCAAATATTCCCTTGAACTCCTTGAAATATCAGATGAGAGAAACTTGATGAGTTCGGCCTGAAAATCCTTCTTGATCAAATCGTAAAATGAGACTGGCGATGGCATTCTGAAGCTGAAGCTGAAGCTGTTGATCTGTAAAATAAAATTAATTCAAATGATCCCTAATTAAGAAAAAATTATTTTGGACTTTTTTTTTTTTTTAAACACTCACACTTTTTTCTCATTCACACTCACACTCACACACACATACACACAGTCTTTTCGGCAACTCAGGCCATTTAAGACTTTTTACGATATCCGTTATTGATGAATATACATATATGGGGTCCAGGCATTCTTATTTAAGCCATTTGGTATCCAATTGGCTTAAATAAAATCATCGGACTGCCTGGGGTCCGAACCCGCGACGTTTGGTATATGAGGTTAGCACGCTAACCTCTACGCCATGCCCCGAGGGCTATTTTGGACTTATAATTAATGAAATACAAAATTTTAAAAAATTTCGAATATAAACTGAAATTATTTTTCACGTGGCCAAAAGAAGGAAGTTCAAATATTATTTTATTTTAAAAGCAGATCTAAACAACGAAAAGTTCTTTCTAGACTTTAACCTTTTCGTTTTCTTTGTCTCTTTTATTTTGTTTAGAAATATTTGAAGTCCTTTGAGGGCTTAAATTTGAAAAAGATTTTTCGGCAAAGAAGAATCTATTTTTGTTGTTGTTTTTTTGTCTTTAAAAACAAAAGATTTACATACATTTGTTAAAAAATATTTATTAATTACACTAGTCGACAAAAATCAACTTTTTTTCTTTCGCAAGAATAAAGATATGAAATTCTAGAAGTATTTTTCATGCTGAATTCAAATATCATTTCACTTTTGCCCCATCACAGTTTTAGAGATATAGAGCAAAATAGATTTTAGTAGAAAATGTTCTCTAAACGACTTTTATTTAGAATGTTCAAATTATTTTTAACGCTGTGCCCCGTAAAAATATGCAGATAGTTAGAATACATATAAATTTTTCATCCCGATCGGAGGTCATTTAGACGTGCCGCAAAAAAAAGCGAAATTTTCAAGATCTTTTTTGCTTTGGTCACCCCTAATACAAATTTAGATATCCCTGAATGCAAAAAACATATATTTACGATATTCTATAGTTCTTTTGCTTTCTAAAAATCATTCATTCGTAAAAATCTGTTAATTATTAACGAAATTATGAACAAAAACGTGAATAAAGAAAAAACACAAGTACACTCACTGGTCGAAAAAATGGACTACTTTTTCTTTTACAAGTATAAAGAAAGATATTAGATTCTAGAAATATTTTTTTTTAAATAATATTTAATAAAGTTAGTGCCCGGGAACCTAAGTTCAGAGAGGATACATTAGCTTCTCGTGGATAGGGTTCGCTTTTTAATTCAAATGAAGTCCATTTTTTTTCGACCAGTGAGTGTACTTGTGTTTTTTCTTTACTCACGTTTTTGTTCATAATTTCGTTAATAATTAACAGATTTTTACGATTGAATGATTTTTAGAAATCTAAAGAACTATAGAATATCGTCGAAATATGTTTTTTGCATTCAGGGATGGAAAAAATTCTATTAAGGGTGTCCAAAGTTAAAAAAACTGAAAAAATTCTATTTTTCTAAACTTTAAGCTGTGGTTTGCACAATAGGTCATTTTGATAACTTACCTACCCCAACATGAAATTCGGAGTTGAAGGACAAACTTCAATGCATTTACATAGGGATTTATATGATAATGTTTGTTTTTGAGTTATTTAGGCTCTCCAAATACTCAAAGATGCCAAAATTTTGTAATATTATCAATTGTGCTCGTAAAGGATATCAAGAGAAGTACAGATTCTTTACAGAATTAAATTTTAAACATAAAATAAGTTGAATCAACTGTTAGTGTCAGAGGTTATGCTCAATAAACAACAAGAAATTTGACTGAAACGAAGTTCAAATACACTTAAACACTTTATCTCAGGTAAATAACAAATAAAAATATCTATTTAGTTTCATATAATGATTCAAAACATTATTTAGGATAATCAACAAAGGTGAAACATCTCACAAGTGACAAGTGGGCCTCTCCTGGCTTGAATAGTGCTTGAATATGTGTTATAATTAAAATAAACGGATATAATCTAAGTAATAAACATATTTAAATAAAAAAGACAGCGGTATGAACAACAAAGGAAGGGTTTAAAGGTATGTTTACTTTTCTTATTCCAAATATGATTCAACCACCCATTCTACATTTACCTATATATATTTCCATTCATACATTGCAATTATTCATTATTTTCGAAATAATTTATATTTCTACTGTAAAATTTTAATTACTTAATTACTTTTTTTTTTTTTTTTTTTTTTTTAGTTAGTTAGATAGATTCTCATATATACCTGAAGAAAGGCAAAATAAACTCCTGGGATTAAAAAAACAGATAAACTAAATTAATATTTATATTAATCTCTCTATATTAAAATAATATAGGCCTATAAAAATAATAATTATATGTTTTAACACATTATTTCATAGATCTTTATAAGGTAAATGTACATATAATAAATAAATACAAACATTATATCAGGTATTTCCAGTTGTAATTTTATCAAAACCCATCCTTCCTTGTCTTTATTTATTTTTTAATAGCTATTAGCAGACAGATTTTCCAAAAGATATTAAATAAGGACAAAAATAGATAAATTAGAAATTTTTACCATAACCTAACAAAATTGTTCTACCGTTAAATCACATGAAATTAAACTTGTTTATGAATAAATAAGCATCTATATAAATCTAATGAACCTATTTTATATTAATATTTGATCAAATAGCTGAAAAAATTAAAATTTATAAGCTAATTAGCCTGATTTAAAAGCGCTTCAATGTAAATCCTATGGGCGGAATAGCAAAGTTTGTCCTTCAACTCCGAATTTCATGTTGGGGTAGGTAAGTTATCAAAATGACCTATTAAATCACCTCTGTAGCATGTGGCTAACCTGACGCATGATACACTTTGAATTACGTTGCTAACTTAATATAGAAGCTAACTTTTGTACACGTGTAGTCAACTCGATAACGTCTTAATAAATATAATTACTTTATAAATATAAACATTTATTTAAATAAAACAAATACCTTTTTATTTCATTACATGGTGGCAGCGGCGCTTTGAAAAGTGCAAATAAATAAAATAAAGTAATACTGATTTGGTTAATCTCAAGATTCGTTCTACTCAGTGTAAAATCCCAAGATGGCATTTAAACCACCGAAGGAATTTATCCCAGGAGACAATCCGGCTGATGCTTGGAAGAAATGGAAAGATAATTTTCAAATGTACTGCCTGGCTGCTGAAGTGGACAAGAATCAGAGATACAAAAAAAGGCTATTCTGCTCTACACAGTAGGCGAGGTAGGCCAACAAATCCATAATCTACATAATTATGATAAAGATTTATCGGGTGTGACCACTGCAGATATTCTTGATGCAATAACTAACTATTACGTGCCCTATAAGAATACTACATATATCAGATACAAATTTTTTACTGCTATTCAAGCTGAGAATCAGTGCATTGACGATTTTGTATCGGAGCTGAAGTTAAAGGCAAAAGATTGCGAGTTTGTTACACTGGAAGAGAGTCTTATTAAAGATCGGTTAATTTGTGGGATCAGGGACGAATCATTAAGAAAAAGATTACTCCGTGAGCATGATTTAACTTTGGTGCGTGCCATTGATATTTGTAGGAGTGACGAAACGTCCAAACTGCATTCAAAGGACATCAACAAATCAGAGGCCAAAGTAGATGCAGTTGAGAAGAAACAAAACCCAAAAGTAACTATGTCAAAAGACTCTAAAGAAATAAAGAAAAAATGTAAACGTTGTGACACATCGCATCCTTTTGGAAAATGTCCAGCTTGGAGAAAAAAGTGCACAAGATGCAACGGGTACAACCACTTCGCGAAGGTTTGCAAAACTAAAAAAGTGCAACAAATCGAGCAAGATCAAGATAGTGAAGAGGAATTTCTTCAAATTAAATATATAAAAATTAATGACATCAAGAATTCTGAAAATTCAAAAGAATGGAAACAAAAAATTGAAATTAATAATCAAAATATTGAATTTAAAATTGACACTGGAAGTGATGTCAATGTATTGTCATATAGAATGTTCCAGAAGTTAAAAAATAAACCCAATTTAATTAAAACAAAAAACAATGTGGTTTCTTATACTAATAATGAAGTAAAAATAATAGGAACATGCACATTAAATTGTGAAGTTAAAAATCTAAAAGAAAAAAGTAAATGGGGTACACATGGAATTCCATTGATCTTTCGTTCAGATAATGGACCTCCTTTTGATTCTATGGAATTCTCCAAATTTTGTAAATCATGGGACATAAAACATATCACATCCAGCCCACACTATCCCCAATCCAATGGACTTATAGAAAGGCATATCCAAACGATCAAAAACATCCTTAAAAAATCTCCTAATAATCCTTACATGGCAGCGCTCCTATACAATACAACTCCTAAAGAGAACTTGCCAGCTCCCTGTGAAATTCTTATGGGAAGAATGTTGAGAGCCAATCTCCCTGTCACAGAAGAAATCCTTAAACCTAATTATGACATAAGTAAAATTAAAGAGAAGTTACAAGAAAATCAAAGAAAACAGAAGAAATATTATGACCGGACAGCTGTATCATTGTCTCCCCTAGAAGTAGGACAAAAAATAATGCTACAAAGAGGAAATCGTGATTGGATTCCTGCACAAGTCATAAAAGAAGATCAAACACCGAACTCATACTGGGTAAAAACTGAATCTGGCAAAGAATACCGAAGAAATCGTAGTTTTCTCCGTCCACGTAAAATCCTGCAAAGCCAAGCAGAGCCCATTGCCATGCCAGCAACAGAAGCAGCAGCACCAGTGAATAGTGAACCTGAAATAGTACAAAATCCAACAATGGCGACTGAAATAATGGAAGGAGTGGCGAAGCGCACACCAAGTCCAGTAACCAGCAGTCCAAAGGGAAGGCCCGAGAAGGAAGTGAAGACACCAAGTCCTGTTACCAGCAGTCCAAAGGGAAGACCGATGAGAGAAGTGAAGACACCTATCAAGTTCAAAGACTATGTCTATAAAAAACATTAAATAATACTTACATAAATATTTAACAATTGTAAAAAGAATTTGTTAATAGGGGCGTGTAGCATGTGGCTAACCTGACGCATGATACACTTTGAATTACGTTGCTAACTTAATATAGAAGCTAACTTTTGTACACGTGTAGTCAACTCGATAACGTCTTAATAAATATAATTACTTTATAAATATAAACATTTATTTAAATAAAACAAATACCTTTTTATTTCATTACAACCTCCAATAAAATAAAATGGAAGAAATGTAACTAAAGGGAATAAAATTTAATTTTAGTAAAATAAAAGAATATCGGTGGCAAAATTGGCTTGTGGCTTTAAATGTATAAATAAAATAAAATGAATGAAGCCTGGGTTAAAAACATAATGAATGTGTGTGATTTAATTTCAATACTCCCTCCCTATGCTGAATTTATTTCAAATTCGTACTTACTTTTAGTTGAAACGTCGACAAACAAAAACACGTGGCCCAGAGATGGTGAAGCAGATCAAGCGAAATAGAAATTTTGACTGGATAGCACTCTACACTCTACAGGGAAATAAATGAGAATCAGGGGTATGCAACTCTCTGTGCTTATTTTGCCTTTTTCGGCATTAGTGGTGGCGCTATCTCGGGCGAAAAAAAGAAACTACATCCCCTCCCCTCGGTAAAAATATCTGGTGTGACTATCGCACATCACACAACTTTCTCTTAGGAGTCGTCCACATATTACGGGGGGAGGGGGAGGTGTCTGGCCAAAACGTTACTAATTGTGACTTGGGGGACCCGGGGATTTCACTAAGCATGACATAACAATTAAAATGTAAAAGAGAGCAGGAGGTTTACTCGATTTTGTTGCAGATGGAGGCATAGGCATCGGAAAGGAAGGGGGGGGGGGCAAGGGTACATTGCCCCCCTCCCCCTGGCATCCTATAGGGAGGGGGCAGAGAGGGGCAATATGTCTTCTTTTATTTCATTTATTTTTAAAAATGATGCATTTTTACTTTTGAAAAATAAAATCTTTTAAATTAAAACAAATTAAAAGAGTAAGAATTCATAATTAAAAGAAGAAAATTAAAAATATTTATTTCCTTCAAATAGTATAAATATAGACTAAAAAAAATTTTGATAAAATCACTTGCAAATGTTTTAAAATTTTAATTTTATTAAATATTAAAAATTTAAAAAATTTATGCTTTATAGTAGATTAGTCATTTTAGTTTTTATTATACAATTACCTAAACAGAGGCGTACCGAGGTAGTTGGGGGCCTGGGGCGGCACTAGAAGAGGGGCCCTTATATTTAATTTTTTTTTGGGGGGGTGCTCATCTTTAAATATCCTTCTCCTCCATACACAAAAATATTTTTAAAATACTGTATAACCCTGAACGCCAAGGGCTCCAGGGGCTCTCAAAGAGAAATTTTCATTAAATTTTGTTTTTTTTTTTTATCTAAATTTTTCCGTTTTTTTTTTTTTTATTTTTATATTATATATAAATATGTGGGAATCCCGGAAACTCGTTTACCAAAGATTCTGGCATTGGCATCTATTAAAAGAAAATCATTTTGGTATGGAGCTTTATTGCAAACCGCAGACGAACTGAGAGTGGATATCTCCCGGGGTGTGGAGGGATGTGGAGCGTGGCCTGAAGAATTTGAAAAAATAAAAGAAAAGTTAAAGATCTATGAAAAGGAAAAAGCTACGCGGGATGCCTTGAGCGGACAACACCACCCAATATACAAACGGCTACACCTATCCCTTGGAGATGCATCATACTTAAACACGCCCCTGTCCACCAGGGAGAAGTCATGGATAATGAAAGTTCGAGGAGAAGGTATCTACCTGAACTATAAACCCTGGTTGGATGGGAAAGACTGGAGATGCAGCCTTTGCAACAAGAACGAAAATGAGGATGTCTTCCATTTTGTGGCCAATTGCCCTATATTGGGATTCATAAGGAAACGCTGTTTGGGGGCAGAGTCTATTGATAGGGAGGAATTCTTTAAAATTATGAACGGTGGGAACTGGAGGGGATTAGCTGGATACTCAGCGGAGGCCTGGAAATACAGGTGGACTCTTGTTGAGGAATTTAATTATTGAAACTTTTTCTGTTGAAAGGAAACAACCTAATAATTCTGTGAAAAGCAAACGGTCTATAGGACTATGCTTATTGGTGAACTATTTTATTTTACTGTGTATTTGTGTTTGTTTTGTAAAGTCAAAAATTATATATTGTACATTGTGAAATAAAATAAATATTATTATTATTATTATTAATATTATTATAAATATGTGGGGGTCTATGCCGGTTCGGAGCCTGGGGCGGACCGCCCCCCCCCACCCCGCCCCCCTCGGTACTCCACTGAGTGTTACGTCTCTAATTAAATATATAGGTTAGAGTTAAAGAAATAATTTTTATTTAATATAATTTTTTATTTAATTTCTACAACTTACAATAATTATTAAAAATGAGACAATTTTAAATGATGAACATAATTTTGTATTCTATGATAAGCTTTTGACTTTATTAACTTTAAACTAAAATTATTGTTTTTAATAAATAAATCGACTTGATCAATATTAAAATTGTCATTATTTGAAGGCAATATCAGTTCTTGTAAAGAATGGCATCTTCTGATTATTTGTTCTATGCAGTTTTGAGTGAAATTACATTTACGATGAATATGTAGAATTTTAATTCTTTTAACTACACAGATTAATTCTTCCAGGTCATTGGGCGAATATGTTGGCCAATAATAAATTTCTACAACTTCAAGTGAAGTTAACCCTGTTAAAATAGGAATTATATTATCAAATGGTTCGTATAATCGAATATATTTAAGTTTCGAATGGGGGACAACTTCACTAGCTTCCATTTCCTGGGGGCAAAAGAAAATATCCAGATATTCTAAATTTGGAGATAGTCTTAAAAGGCTACTCAAATTAAACTTGATATCTCCACATGTCAAAGACTCCAATTGCGAACCAAACTTTTCAAGAATATAAATCAAATCTTCTTCAGTAATTTGAGATAAACAAAGGCTTTTCAAATGTCGAAAATTTTGAACAAAGAAGTATAAGGCGCTATCGAGAGGCTCATAAATAGTAAGTGATTCACTTTCGGGAATGGCTTTATGCAATTTTCTAATTAGTGCTAAAGTCATTGCATTATATTTAAGATATTTTCTTTTAAAAGCTGCTGGAATTCGCTTTGAGAACACTGTATTTAAAAAATTGCTGTTCGTTTTAAAGATTTCTAAATTGGGGAACTTATCCAAACTTTCATTCGGATGTTTATGATTATCTGGAAAAACATGAGAACCATATTGACCACCAGTTATTCTAAAAACACGAAGCGATTCGTGTTTCGGGCAATCAATTTGGAAATCGAAGATAGTAAAATAATTTACTACCCATTCGATTTCCTCTAATTGAGGACAAAATCTTATAATGATTTCGATTAAATGATTTATGATTACATCGGATTTTATAGTTAATGTTTTTAAAGATGGAAGACATTTTAAAATTTCTTCCGTTTTAGAATAATTTAGGAAATTACAATTCAATTCCAAATTCTTTAAATTTGGTTTTTTGTTTTTTATTACACCTATGACATGATTAATAAAAGAATCTTTTTTATTTTCCTTAAGGGAATAATGTAAAGGATAGAAGCAAAACGTTTTTGTCCTTTCAGAGAGCATCAAACGAATTGTTCTTTTCATCAAACGTCTCATTTTTCGTTCACTTGAATGCAATAACAATTCATTCATTATTTCGTCAACAACACAAATCGGGAGACGGTGGAGATATTTCTTTTGGAAATCCAAATATTCCCTTGAACTCCTTGAAATATCAGATGAGAGAAACTTGATGAGTTCGGCCTGAAAATCCTTCTTGATCAAATCGTAAAATGAGACTGGCGATGGCATTCTGAAGCTGAAGCTGAAGCTGTTGATCTGTAAAATAAAATTAATTCAAATGATCCCTAATTAAGAAAAAATTATTTTGGACTTTTTTTTTTTTAAACACTCACACTTTTTTCTCATTCACACTCACACTCACACACACATACACACAGTCTTTTCGGCAACTCAGGCCATTTAAGACTTTTTACGATATCCGTTATTGATGAATATACATATATGGGGTCCAGGCATTCTTATTTAAGCCATTTGGTATCCAATTGGCTTAAATAAAATCATCGGACTGCCTGGGGTCCGAACCCGCGACGTTTGGTATATGAGGTTAGCACGCTAACCTCTACGCCATGCCCCGAGGGCTATTTTGGACTTATAATTAATGAAATACAAAATTTTAAAAAATTTCGAATATAAACTGAAATTATTTTTCACGTGGCCAAAAGAAGGAAGTTCAAATATTATTTTATTTTAAAAGCAGATCTAAACAACGAAAAGTTCTTTCTAGACTTTAACCTTTTCGTTTTCTTTGTCTCTTTTATTTTGTTTAGAAATATTTGAAGTCCTTTGAGGGCTTAAATTTGAAAAAGATTTTTCGGCAAAGAAGAATCTATTTTTGTTGTTGTTTTTTTTGTCTTTAAAAACAAAAGATTTACATCCATTTGTTAAAAAATATTTATTAATTACACTAGTCGACAAAAATGAACTTTTTTTCTTTCGCAAGAATAAAGATATGAAATTCTAGAAGTATTTTTCATGCTGAATTCAAATATCATTTCACTTTTGCCCCATCACAGTTTTAGAGATATAGAGCAAAATAGATTTTAGTAGATAATGTGCTCTAAACGGCTTTTATTTAGAATGTTTAAATTATTTTTAACGCTGTGCCCCGTAAAAATATGCAGATAGAATACATATAAATTTTAAGTTTCATCCCGATCGGAGGTCATTTAGACGTGCCGCAAAAAAAGCGAAATTTTCAAGATCTTTTTTGCTTTGGTCACCCCTAATACAAATTTAGATATCCCTGAATGCAAAAAACATATATTTACGATATTCTATAGTTCTTTGGCTTTCTAAAAATCATTCATTCGTAAAAATCTGTTAATTATTAACGAAATTATGAACAAAAACGTGAGTAAAGAAAAAACACAAGTACACTCACTGGTCGAAAAAATAGACTACTTTTTCTTTTACAAGTATAAAGAAAGAAATCAGATTCTAGAAATATTTTTTTTTAAATAATATTTAATAAAGTTAGTGCCCGGGAACCTAAGTTCAGAGAGGATATATTAGCTTTCCGTGTATAGGGTTCGCTTTTTAATTCAATTGAAGTCCATTTTTTTTCGACCAGTGAGTGTACTTGTGTTTTTTCTTTGGTGACGTTTTTGTTCATAATTTCGTTAATAATTAACAGATTTTTACGAATGAATGATTTTTAGAAATCTAAAGAACTATAGAATATCGTCGAAATATGTTTTTTGCATTCAGGGATGGAAAAAATTGCACAATTAAATCACCTCCAATAAAATAAAATGGAAGAAATGTAACTAAAGGGAATAAAATTTAATTTTAGTAAAATAAAAGAATATCGGTGGCAAAATTGGCTTGTGGCTTTAAATATATAAATAAAATAAAATGAATGAAGCCTGGGTTAAAAACATAATGAATGCGTGTGATTTAATTTCAATACTCCCTCCCTATGCTGAATTTATTTCAAATTCGTACTTACTTTTAGTTGAAACGTCGACAAACAAAAACACGTGGCCCAGAGATGGTGAAGCAGATCAAGCGAAATAGAAATGTTGACTGGATAGCACTCTACACTCTACAGGGAAATAAATGAGAATCAGGGGTATGCAACTCTCTGTGCTTATTTGGCCTTTTTCGGCATTAGTGGTGGCGCTATCTCGGGCGAAAAAAGAAACTACATCCCCTCCCCTCGGTAAAAAAATATCTGGTGTGACTATCGCACATCACACAACTTTCTCTTAGGAGTCGTCCACATATTACGGGGGGGAGGGGGAGGTGTCTGGCCAAAACGTTACTAATTGTGACTTGGGGGACCCGGGGATTTCACTAAGCATGACATAACAATTAAAATGTAAAAGAGAGCAGGAGGTTTACTCGATTTTGTTGCAGATGGAGGCATAGGCATCGGAAAGGAAGGGTACATTGCCCCCCCTCCCCCCTGGCATCTTATAGGGGAAGGGGGCAGAGGTGGGCAATATGTCTTCTTTTATTTCATTTATTTTTAAAAATGATGCATTTTTACTTTTGAAAAATAAAATCTTTTAAATTAAAACAAATTAAAAGAGTAAGAATTCATAATTAAAAGAAGAAAATTAAAAATATTTATTTCCTTCAAATAGTATAAATATAGACTAAAAAAAATTTTGATAAAATCACTTGCAAATGTTTTAAAATTTTAATTTTATTAAATATTAAAAATTTAAAAAATTTTTGCTTTATAGTAGATTTTTTTTTTTTTTCTATACGATTTGAACATATTAAATTATTTTAATTTTCTAAAAAAAAATTTTTGCCCCCCCCCCCCTGATCAAATTCGTTCCGGCGCCTCTGGATGGAGGTGCAGAGCGAGAAATAATTAACTAGAAATTATTTCGAGAATTTTTAATGACAAGAAGACTGTAATTGCATTTTAACAGTTTCGGTCTAAAAAAAGGCCATCATCAGGCCTGCGGAAATTACAGAAAACGTGAGTCAGCACGCAGCAATACAAAAACATTAATCACATCAGTAATTTACACTTTCAAGAATATTATCTTAATTCCTAGTTAATTTAAATACATCAGAAAGATATTTGTTTTTATTTTTAAAATGCATATGTAAAATTTTTTTTAGAAACGAGAACAAATTAAATTATGTTTAATTTACAGTGCAAAAATTAGTCATTTTAGTTTTTATTATACAATTACCTCTGATTTTTATAAAATTTTATATTATTCTAAATAAAATACTCCAAAATACATCTACGAGTATACAAATTGTACAAAATTAAACAATTAATTAAATTAAATATGTTTTGGCCAAATTTGAGTACCCATTTGTAAGTAAATTTTAAGAAAAAAAAATGTTTGCCCCCCAAGGAAAAAATTTACCCCCCCCCCAAGAAAAAGTTGAAATGACGCCACTGTCCGGGGCCCTCAGGGCTCAAGTAGAAATTGGAAAAATTTAGATAAAAAAAAAATGAAAATTTCCCTTTGAGAGGCCCCGGGGCCCTTAGGGTTCAGGGATATACGGTATTTTAAAAATATTTTTGTGTATGGAGGAGAAGGATATTTAAAGATGAGCAACCCCCCCCCCAGAAAAAAAAAAATTCAATACAAGCTTATATGTCTGGTACAAAATGTATAACGGCCCCCTCTTCTAGTGCCGCCCCAGGCCCCCAACTGCTTCGGTATGCCTCTGTATAAACATAGGAAAATATTTATATTTTGTTACCATAACTTCTCCTATCTTTCCTATGGAGTCAATGGCGGATCCAGAGGTGTTTCTCGGGGGGGGGTAATCTGGTGTGAATGGTCGCACAGCACACATTTTTTTCTTAATTTCGGTAATTTAAAGGCGCATTCTGTACTTGTTTGCCAGAATATAAATACAAATCAAATTTTTAAGTATTAATTTTTAAAATTTTACATTAAAAAAACATTTTTTCTTTTCGAAAAAAAGTATTTTTTTCAAATCTCAGGGAGGTAATTACCCCCTTTACCTCCTCCCCCTTGTATGGAGTACAAAAAAAAGTACTCTTCTTAAAATTTCAATGGCAAAATGAGAATATACATTTTAAAGAGCATCTAAAAATTAATTGCTTTTTGCATTTTAATCAAAATCCTTGGAGCAAATTTTGAGAAAATCGAAAAAAACTGAAAAAGTGCATCAGTAAAGTACAAATACTCTTTGGTCGATTTTGTTCAAAAGCTTCGTGTCACGTCCCATGGGGATGCCTAACTTAAATATAAAATTTCAACCTCATAGCTCTTTTCGTTCTTGAGATATTTTGTTCACAGACACACAGACAGACCATGTCGCGAAAACCACTTTTTTGGATTCAGAGGACCTCAAAACGTGAAGATCCATCAAAATCTCGACATCGAATTTTCGACATGAATCCAATACTTTCTCTATTTAATATATAGAGGCAAGAGAAAGTAAAAATGAGATAGAGCATCTAATGAAAATGTATAGCAAGGTTACGGGAGGTAATATATGTTTCAAGTTAGCCCGGTGAATCATTTCCAGAAGTAAGAAGAGGAGGAGGAGGATGAGGAGGAGGGGGCAGGTTTGGTTGCCACATTCTCCGCCTGCCATCGCCGAGTTGACGTGTCAATGCTATGCATGCGGCCAGTCAGTCGACCACCAACAACCAGCCCTGTTATATTATAGCTATATGATCAGTTCAAGGCAAAATCGTCGTCGACCTTAACGATAAACCAACGCAATAGAAAACACAGAACGGGAACAGCTGTTCATTAGAGCATTCACTTCGAGTTCGACAACACACAAACTGGAAATAAAAATGAATCCCAGAGAAAAGGTATGCACCAGCGTTTTTTTTTTTTTTTTATAAACATACTGTATAAACAACATCCAAGCGGGGGAGTGAATTGAGATTTTGTTTTATTACTTGGACTTTTTCATTTATTAAGGCGAAGTGGCTACGCCACTACATTTCCATATATATTTTTTTTTTTAATTCCATTAAATGCTTTAATTTTTTTATTTTGGGCAATAGAATTTGAATTAAAAAAAAGTTCTCCCCCCCCCCTAAATGTAAGATGATCTCAACAGCCAGTCGCCCCCACTTCCCTGAAGCAGCGGCGTAACTAGCCTTTGAGGGCGGAGGGGGCGAAGCTCAACAGGGGCGCCGTTTTTCGTTCGACCTTTTTTTTTTAGTATTCGAATCTCGTTCCGGCTTTTTTTTGTAATTTTTTTCCGGATTTGTGATATAAAAGGAATTTATTATGAAATTTCAAAAAAAGCCGTAAATTTTGGGAAAATGCAGCTCAATGGTCCTGGGGCAGGGGGGGGGGGCTGGACCCCCTTCGCCCCCACCTGGATACGCTACTGATATTAACAAATATATAGAGGTAAGAGAAAGTAAAAAATTGTAATTATAAAGCCTCTATATACATTATTTATTATTTTTGGAATTAAATTCATTTAAAATAGTAGAATTCAAGTTGTAATATAATTTTAAAAGAAAAC
Organism: Euborellia annulipes; assembly: GCA_023213315.1. NCBI lineage: Eukaryota > Metazoa > Arthropoda > Insecta > Dermaptera > Anisolabididae > Euborellia > Euborellia annulipes. Next base: position 135,441 of record JAKCPI010007810.1, read on the forward strand.
AATCAATTTTTTTAGACAATCGTTGGAAAGAATATGATAAAATCACATTCCCTGGGCTATATCTTAGAGGCCGTAGGGCGCCTATGCCGGTTTCGAGGGGCACCAAGGGTTCGATGCGCCTGGGGTGGGGGAGGGGGCACCCCCCTCGCCCCCACCTAGTTACGCTACTGCCCTGAAGTACCTATGTAATTGTCTTAACTTTTTTTTTAGATTGAATTTGAAGTTTTTTTCAAAACCACCGGCTAAATTATTAGACTAGTCAGCTTGAAAAAACCCCCGACATAATTCCTTTAGAGAGACTTCCTGAATGCCAATTTCACCTCCGTTTTCCCCCACCGGTACATATGTCACCGGTGTACATTAATGTAAGCCACGAATTCATTTGTTTCACAAATTAATTTGTTTATATTTACATGTTTTTTAATGACACCTAGTCTAGATTTTATTTGAGGGTGATTTTGTCCTTTCCAAAATTAACGAAAAATGTCTATTTCTTCTGTGATTATTTCAAAAACTATTCAGTTTTCGAAAAAATGTCAAAGAATAAAAACTTTTTAAAATTGAGTATTTTATCATAATATAACAAAAAAATTGAAAATTTCCAAAATTTTTGAGGTGGGGAAAAACGAGTTTTTAAGATTAAAGGAATTTGTGGGCCCTACTACTTCCAAGTGACGTATTTAGTCAGGGCCGGATCTAGGGGGGGCAGTGGGTGCACGTGCCCCGGGCGGCAGATATCAGGGGGCGGCAAATTTTGTGTCTCTAAAAAAAGGTAAAATATTTTTTTCGGACGGGAAAATTTGGTTCCGCAAAAAAAAAAAAAAAAATTTTCGCAGAAAAATTTTAAGGAGGGGCGGCAAATTAAATTTTGCCCCCCTAAAAAATCTCCTAGTTCCGGCCCTGTATTTAGTCCAAAAGTTGATAGAAATCTACAATTTCTAGTGTAAGGAGCATATACCAAATTCCATCGATCTAGCTGCTTTGGTTTTTAAGCAATCGTGTTCACACACACACACACCCAGACGAAATTCCAAAAGAATATACGAGAAAGTCTCGGGGAAGTCATAAAAAAAAAAAAAAAAAGGGGGGGGGGCGCGAGGGGATCCCCATATTTATCTAAAGCTTTTCAAAATTATTGAAAACGATTTTGTGCTTTTTATTTGAAATTTGGGCAAAAAATGTTTTGTTATCTATGCCTATTGAAGGCCATCCGAGATTTTTTCAATCTTTTTATCTTTGACTTATTTATTCTTGTGATTGAGAAAAAAAAAAATATTATCAAATAATAAATAAAGCAAATTAGAAACTTTAGTCTTATGTATTTATCGTTAAATACACAAGAAATAATAGAACAAATATTAAAAAATCTGGTGTGACTTGTCGCACAACACACAACCTTCGGTAATCAAAAGTTGTGTTCTGTGCTTGTCACACCCGATTTTTTGTGTCGAGATTTATTTATTTGAAATTCCTATCTGGATCCCCGTTTATTTACCCGAGGTGCTTTCGTGCACGGAGAGACACACCTCAAACCCAACTGACCTCTGGCCGTAGCCAGGGGCGCCGGAACGAATTTGAATCAGGGGGGGGGGGGGGCAAAAAAATTTTTTTTTAGAAAATTAAAATAATTTAATATGTTCAAATAGTATAAACACAAAATAAATCTACTATAAAACTTTAAAAATTTTAAATAAAATCACAATTTTAATAAAATTAAAATTTTAAAAAATTTGGTAGTGATTTTATCAAAAATTTTTGGAAAAAAATGAATTTCTTACTCGTTTTATTTTTTTTAATTTAAAAAATTTTATTTTTCAAAAGTAAAAATGTATCATTTTAAAAAATAAATGAAACAAAAGAAGAAATTTTGCCCCCCTCTGTCCCCCCCTATAGGATGCCGAGGGGGGCAATGTACCCTTGCCCCCCCCCCCCAGTCCCGGCGCCTCTGGCCGTAGCCATCTACCGGCACCTCGTGAAGTTACATTATTTCCTATCTCTAACTCCTCCTCCTACGTTCGTTTCTAGCTAGTGAACTAATCCTTATTTCTGGTTCCACCCGGCTCCTTTTATCCAACCTCTTCTATGCTAGGGAGGATGTCCTAGTTGAGGAGGGACTCCCTCAGCACCGGAGTGTAGCCTACTCCTTTCGAAGAATGCATCACTGAGATCATCTTCTTTACGTCCCTCCCTCAATATATTCGTAATATTCATAATTTATTGAAATATATTAATTATCTATGTTTAAATGACCTTTGAATGATAAACGAGTGATTCTTACAAGTTATTTTAGTATATATCCGATAAATAAACCAACCTTTAATGTCAATATTACAATTTATATATAAAGATAACATGTATTTCCAGGGAGATCCATAAGAGATAACTTAAAACAACGCGACTCAACACGGGTTGCCTATCTACAGGCGTACTTTAATACGAGGTCAGGTCAATAAGTCGGTGACTTTTTGAATCAAACACAGGTTTTTGGATAAAAAATTATTTTATTTATCAACGTAGTTTCCTTTGAGCTCTATACACGTTGTCCAACGTTTCTCCAATTTTTTTATCCCTTCCAAAAAATAAGATTTGTCGACGGCATCAAAATCATCGTTGGAGTCAAATCTCTTTCCGCCAAGCTTTTTTTGTTGGAAACAAGGAATAGTCACTCGGGGCTAAGGATAATAGGCCGGATGAGGGAGCAATTCGTATCCCAATTCATGGATTTTTGCCATGGAAACTGCGAAATTCACTTTTTTCCATTATCTTCTCAAATCGCGAGGTAGTCTGCTATTAATGGATGTCAAACAAAAACTAAAAGACCCAGCTGGTTCAAATTTCGACAGGAGTCAGCTGATAGTTGCCTGCTGACAGGAACAGTGTTGCCATTTCAGTTAAGAGGCCGGAAATTCAAAAAGTAACGGACTTATTGACCTGCCCTCTTATATCCTCAGGAGCCCGGATTTTTCAGCTTTAGCAATAATGAAAAAAATTTTAATTTTTCTTTGATGAGACCAGAGTTCTTTGGAATTGAATCCTTGTAAGAAAAACACTAGACTATATTAAAAAAAAAATAGTCAAAAAGTTTTTCGGTAGAAACAGTTAGAGTATGTTGATGGATTTCGAAGGTTATTTGCAGAATTTTTGGATTATTGCAAATAACAGAGCAAATCTTCGAATTTCACTTTTAAAATTTAAATTTAAAATTGAATTTGTCCCCAGGTCTCTGGCACAGTGGTAGAGTTACTGCCTCTTGTGCTAGGTGGATGGTGGGCGTATAATATACCGTCCCGGTGTCTGGCAAGGCTCACGGCGAATCGAACAATTCGCATATTGCGTTATGATCGTGCCAATCATAGAGCTCTCTGATTTTTGTTGATAATAATTATCGTTGTTGTTGTTGAGGTTGCATTTGGGAAGAGAATGCTTGTCAGCTAATTTTTAAATTCTAAGCAAAGGCGGATTCAGAGGTGTTTCTGGGGGGGGGGGGGGGTAATCTGGTGTGACTGGTCGCACAGCACATTATTTTTTCTTAAATTCGGTAATTTAAAGGCGCATTCTGTACTTGTTTGCGAGAATATAAATACAAATCAAATTTTTAAGTATTAATTTTTAAAATTTTACATTAAAAATAAATTTTTTTTTTTCAAAAAAAAAGTATTTTTTTCAAATCTCAGGGGGGTAATTACCCCCTTTACCCCCCCCCCCCCTTGTATCCGCCCTTGATTCTAAGTTGTCATTTTTAGAGTAATTATAATTAGGTGAATGTTCTGAGAGTCTACCGTAATAGCGAAAATAATAGACAAGTGGGCGTAGCAATTTTATTTCGCTGATAATTAAGATCTTCTCTCTATTACCCCCCCCCCCTCCACCGCTTAATTTCTCAAATCACGTTTTTATTTGAGTTTATTGAATAACTTATTTAAAGAATCATCAATTCGAAACTTTGTTTATCTTCCCATTGACTGAACATGCCAATCATTTTTTTTGTTTCAACCAAACAAACCCTTTATTGTTATAAAAGAACTATTCTTTTCAAGAGGCCTAAATATAACTCACTATTAATAATACAATTTTTTTTTGTCAAAAATATAAATACGTAATTTGAGGGATAGAAACTGAAAATAGAGCGATGATCATTCATCCCACAACTTTTTTCTTTTTTGCGTCTGACTTTCTCCTACTCCCTGCTTGACTTTATTTATTATTCACTTGTTATTTTTAAATGTTTCATTAAAAATTTCAACTAATCATCATCTAATTAAATATATTAATCGGAAAAAAAGAATTTATTGTGGAAGCCTCGAAGCATGCGATATGAATCATTGCGTATCAATTAGCCTAGTGAAAACACGTCATTTTTTCTTTTTTTTTAATAATACACCTGTGGCTACTTTTCCTGGCAACGCGTATTCCTTTAATTTCTTGACAATATCGCATATGCACTTTTGATTGAGAGCCAAATGCAAAAGGGAATAGTCTGGTTGCATACGCATGCCCCTAAACAATTTTATATTACTACTAGCTGCGCAGTTCGTCTAGGCCAGGTCTTTTTTATTTATTTCATATTCATAGACTCTTGTCTATTTTCTAAACGATATATGATCGCAGCAAATTGTTAATTTCTGTTTTCCTTCCTAAATATCTCGATAATCATTAGGAATATGTTCAAAGAGGATCTTCTAAAATTATTTGGTACAATAAAAATCTAAATATATGGGAGTGGAGGCGATTAGCTGAGTGGATAAAAAAGTTTAGTTTATAATCCTGAATTCAAATCCACTTCTTTGCATTTGAGATGCCTTCTTCTGAGGGAGGAAACGGGAACTCACCTCAGTATTATTCCCATGAACCACAAAGTGTCAGTTTTGACACTAATGACTTAAGAGAATATGGGAAACCCTAAATGGCCTCGGTAGCTGAGAGGAATAATTAAAAACAACTTTCTGATTAATTCATTGTTGAAATTAAGATTTACTAATCGGTGACCAGAAAATTAGATTAAATTCGAATAGGACTATTGTAATATACACATTTGCCAAATAGTGGTTTCCAAACTATATGTTAGCACACCTCCCTTAAAAATAAATTTATTTAATTGTATGTCGCCTCCCCCCCCCCCATTTTTTTCGAACAACAATTTTTATTGTTTTATAAAACTTTTGCAATCATTTAGAACCAGCGTTCTTAAACTTATGTAGTTCGAGGACCCCCTATTGAACTTATTTTTTTTTTCGCGGACTCTTTTATATATTATAAATATATGTAAGTTTAATACAAATAATTTTTCAACTAGAATTGTTTCGTGTACCTCCAGCAACCATTTCTCGGATCACAGTGTAAGAAGCTCTGATTTGGAAAAGTGTTCGTTGTGAATAATTTCCGCGCCTCCCAGTTTGAAAACGCTGATGTGGTCTTTGAGTGGGAGAGGATAAAATAAAAAAATCCGAAAATATATGCTTCATTATTTTTAAAAATTAAATCAGATTTAAAGAGCTTCTAGAGGGGTCCTCCGCAGGAATCTTTGAGGTTTCTATAAGATGACCGTGACTAGTATTTGTAAATTGACTATTGTATTTTAACGATAGGAGTAGTCAGCCAGGAAACGAGTCTCTACGAAATTAAACTCCCAGTAGTGAGGACAAATCCGACGTTAATTGATTGAATGTTATCTTCTCGACAAATGGACTGAAGACGAAGGTATTATTCAATTAATGACAAAATTGTCTCCAATACTGGGCGTTTCATTTCGTAGAAGTTCATTTCGTAGTTAACCCCCTCCCCCCCCCTTTGTTTTTGCCTAAAAGAAACTAAGAGAAACATATGAATGAGAAATAAAAATGCTGGAGGTACTTTCAGGCCAAATTTTAATACCACTATACAGCCTGTAAAAAAAATCTAAAAAAATTTTTTTTTTTTTCGAAAATCAAAAAAAGGGCTTCTATTATTTGTAGATATTTTAAATAGCTTTAATTTAAAAAAAAATTGAGGACGATAGTTTCAAAATTATGGCCGCTGGAAAGTCCCAAAATTAGCACCCGGAGACGCGCACCTTAACACCCTCACTTAACTTAAAAAAGAATCCTGGGCACGAACCAGGATTGCCCGTTTTCGCATCGGACGGACGATCTTTTATTTATAAAATTTTATTTTTATTTGTTTTAGTTGGATCGAGATGGCTACGTCATAATTGAAGATTTCCTAACACCTAAAGAAGTTGAAAAATTGAAAAAATGTGGAGAAGAATTAATAGCAAATATTTCTGAAATTGATAAAAAAGTCGTCTTTAGTACAACGCGTAAAACTCATGTATTTATTAATCAATTAACTAGTAAAGAATGGAGGAGAGCAAGTACGGATGCAAAAGGAGACGTTTCGGACAAGATTTTATTCCTGTAGGCTTATAAACTAATTAGGCAACAAGGACTGAGGATGGACGAATAAAATTTTGTCTCCTTTTCGGCATTTGGCTCTCTTTATTTGCTGCACCCTGCTACTTGCTCTCTTCCATCCCATAGCATCAACAGCAACTTCTCTTTAGGCTTATAATATTTAAATTATATTTTAAGGAAATGGATCAATATTTTATGGAGAGTAGCAACAAAATTTCATATTTCTTTGAAGAAGGAGCTTTGAATGAAAAAGGCGACCTCACTGTGGAGCCCGACGTTGCCCTAAACAAAGTCGGGCATGCATTGCATTGGCTGCATCCAGAATTTAGAAAAATTAGCTTTTGTGAAAGAGTTAAAGAAACTGCATTTCAATTAGGATATAAAAAACCAGCGATATGCCAAAGCATGTATATATATAAGAATCCAGGAATTGGAGGGGAAGGTAACAAGATCTTTTTTTTTTTTTTTTAATTAAAAGCGTGATATTTATTTATTTTATTTTTTAGTCGTTCCACATCAGGATGCGACATATTTATATACGGAACCGTTAAAATTATTCGGTCTTTGGTTTGCTTTGGACGATGCTACCCTTGAGAATGGATGTTTATGGTTTATCCCTGGGTCACATCGAAGCGGAGTTCATCGGCGATTAATCCGTTCAAATCCTGACTCTATTAAAATGGAATATTCAGCGCCACAACAAAGTTATCCTACCTCAAATTTCAAGGCTGAGCCAGTAAAAAAAGGTAAAAAAAATCCCTTTCTCCTCTGGGCATACACGTGCCTATCGTTTCGGTTTACTTCCTATCCTTATCTTTTATTACTAGCAAATCAACCAAAGGAAATAAAAGAAAACCCTTGAGCCTGTGGCTCAGAGGTAGAGGGTTCGCATCCCGTACCAGGCAAGAGCTGACTCAGAGGAGTTGCTCGGGGGGGGGGGGGGGGTTAATCTGGTGTGACTGGTTGCACAGCACACAATTTTTTCTTATTATCGGTAATTGAAAGTGCATTCTGTAGGTATTAGTTTTTAAAATTTTATATTAAAAATACAATTTTTTTCCAAAAAAAAAAAATATTTTCCTCAAATCTCGGAGGGGGGTAACCTTTACCGTACACCCTTTACCCCCCCCCCCCCATGTATCCGCCCTTGATTTTATGTTAATTAGTGGCTTAAAAAGATTTTTGAGTTGCATATTTTTCCGAAGAATGAAAATGGGTCCCTCACTGCGGCGCCGAACGTTGCCTGGCATTGGCTGCATCCAGAATTTAGAAAAATTAGCTATATAGGCCTGCATATTAACAACTATTAATTATATAAACGATTTTTTATTAAGTTTGTTAAGAGTATTATTAATTGCCGGAACTGGGGGGGGGGGGCAAGGGTACATTGCCCCCCTGGCATCCTATAGGGAGGGGGGCAGAGGTGGGCAATATGTCTTCTTTTATTTCATTTATTTTTAAAAATGATGCATTTTTACATTTGAAAAATAAAATCTGCTAAATTATTAAAAGAGTAAGAAATTCATTTTTCCAAATTTTTCCCAAAAATTTTTGATAAAATCACTAGCAAATTTTTTAAAATTATAATTTTTTACTTTCTCTTACCTATGTATATATGTAATATATATATAGAGAGAGAAAGTATTGGATTCATGTCAAAAATTCGATGTCGAGATTTTGATGGATCTTCACGTTTTGAGGTCCCCTGAATCCAAAAAAGTGGTTTTCGCGACATGGTCTGTCTGTGGGTGTGTGTGTGTGGGTGTGTGTTCAATTTTAAGCATGAAGGAATTGAGCTACGAGGTTGAAATTTTATATTTAAGTTAAACACCACCCGGGACCGGGAAAATAAGCTTTTAATCAAAATCGGCCAAAGAGTACTAGTACTTTACTGATGTACTTTTTCAGTTTTTTTCGATTTTCTCAAAATTTGCTCCAACGATTTTTTTTTAAATTCAAAAATCAATTATTTTTTAGATGCTCTTTAAAATGTATATTCTCATTTTGTCATTGAAATCTTCTGAAGACCACTTTACTCTTGTACTCCATAGAAAAGATAGGAGAAATGGTTGCCATGGTAACAAAATATAAATATTTTCCCATACTTATAAATTTTACATCTTGAATTCAATTGTACCCTACTGTCGGAAACTAAATACATGTCGACACAAAAAATCTGGTGTGACAAGCACAGTACACAACTTTCGATTACCGAAGGTAAGAGAAAGTTGTGTGCTGTGCGCCAGTCACACCAGATTTTTTAAAATTGTGATTTTATTTAAAATTTTTAAAATTTTATAGTAGATTTGTTTTTGTTTTATCCTATTTGAACATATTAAATTATTTTAATTTTCTAAAAAAAATTTTTGCCCCCCCCCCCGATTCAAATTCGTTCCGGCGCCCCTGACGATACATATACACGAAATTGCTTTTCTCTTATTTTTATTAAACGCCATCAAATTCAACCGTGGCCACTGTCAGTTCCATTGTCCCTTGAAGGGAACCAGTGCTTTAAAAAATTTAATACGAGAGGTTGTGGATTTAATGAAAACTTCTCCTATAAACTTCTTGATTTTTGATAAATTTATTTAAAAGATTTTTTTGTCCCGTCTTGTTTGTTTCTAATTTTTTTTTTTTTTTCAATTTTCAGGCAGTTGTGTACTTATTCATGGACTTGTGGTGCATAAAAGTGAAGCAAATAAATCAGATAAATCGAGACACGCCTACACGTTTCATGTGATAGATCTTGAAGGGACGACATACAGCCCTGAAAACTGGCTTCAACTTCCAAACAAGGAACAATTCCCTGAATTATATGCAAATAACTAACTAGTCAATTTAATATTATTATTAAAATATAAAAAAAAAAATATATTTTTTTATAACAATATTTTATTTATGATGTTCAAATATATTATTTTTATAAATAATTAATTTTATTTTATACATTTGTTAATTTATTTTGAGCATTTATTATTATGATTTGGAAATTATTTAAAGCATATAAAAATGAGGAAAGTTTTTGTCTAAAATAAAAATATATATATGAATAGTAAATATTTTTCTCAAGAGGTGAATTTTTAAAGTTTGATAAAACTTACCTCATTTCTTTTGAAGAACAAAATAAAATTAAATGTTGTTTCTCGAAAAGTGGCGGCTGATGTAAATAACCCGCCAATAAATTATAAAGATTTGTTATTAAGGGATTTTCCACGTTGAATTCACAATTAATTTCTAAAATACTATAAAGAAATGTTTTAATTATAAATAAATCAGGGTTTTTGTTTTAAACCGTCAAACAGTATGAAGTAGGTTGATTCATAATTATCCACAGTTTATATTGGAGCGCTTTTTGTTGTTAAAAATTAACCTTTTCTTCCCTGTTCAATTGATGAAAATGCGTGTCGAAAATCATATATTCATTATCAGTGGCGTATTCAGGGGGCCGGGCCCCCCCAAAGCCTTCTCCAAAACCAAAAAATACCTATTGTTTTCCCTAATGATTTTTTTTTTTAAATAATTATTTTATTACCTCTCCTAAATTCTAAAATCTAAAAAAAAACTTATAAATAATTGAAAAAATCTCTAATATTTACGAATTTTGTATTAAAATTAATTTTTATTTCAAGAAAAAAAAATTTTTTTATTTGTTTTTTATTTATAATTATTATATTATCTAAAAAAAATTTCTCCACTTTAAGTTTCTTGGTGAAGGGGGGGCGGGGGGGGGGGGGGGGGGTTCAAAAACTTTTGGGCCCCCCCCAAGCAGAAATCTTGGCTACGCTACTGTTCATTATAATCAGGTTTATTCTCTAAGCCAAAATGTTAACTTTTATATCTCTAAACAAAAACGTTAACTTTTAATATCTTTAATCAACATTAATTCATTCTAACACTTCCTTCTGTAACGTCGTTAATAAATGGCGTCCTTAACCTAAAAAGTAAGGTTATGATTTTGACAGCTTTGAAATAAAAGAAACATGTTAACGTCGCTGTTAAAACTTTGTTTAGAGAATTTTTTAACGCTGTTGTTTTTACATTACTTTTACTTTCTCTTACCTATGTATATATGTAATATATATATAGAGAGAAAGTATTGGATTCATGTCAAAAATTCGATGTCGAGATTTTGATGGATCTTCACGTTTTGAGGTCCCCTGAATCCAAAAAAGTGGTTTTCGCGACATGGTCTGTCTGTGTGTCTGTGAACAAAATATCTCAAGAACGAAAAGAGCTAGGAGGTTGAAATTTTATATTTAAGTTAGGCACCCCCATGGGACGTGACACGAAGCTTTTGAACAAAATCGACCAAAAAGTACTAGCACTTTACTGATGCACTTTTTCAGTTTTTTTCGATTTTCTCAAAATTTGCTCCAACGATTTTTTTTTTAATTCAAAAATCAATTATTTTTTAGATTCTCTTTAAAATGTATATTCTCATTTTGTCATTGAAATCTTCTGAAGACCACTTTACTCTTGTACTCCATAGAAAAAGATAAGCCCACGGGGCGTGGTGTAGAGGTTAGCGTGCTAACCTCATATACCAAACGTCGCGGGTTCGGACCCCAGGCAGTCCGATGATTTTATTTAAGCCATTTGGATACCAGATGGCTTAAATAAAAATGCCTGGACCCTAATATATATAAATTCATAAATAACGGTTATCGTCAAAGTCTTATATGGCCTAAGTTGCCGAAAAGACTGTATGAATGTGTGGGTGAGTGTGAGTGGGAATGAGAAAAAAAAAAAAAAAAAAGAAAAAGATAAGAGAAATGGTTGCCATGGTAACAAAATATAAATATTTTCCCATACTTATAAGAATGTACCGTACTGTCGGGAACTAAATATATGTCGACACAAAAAATCTGGTGAGACAAGCACAGAACACGACTTTCGATTACCGAAGGTAAGAGAAAGTTGTGTGCTGTGCGCCAGTCACACCAGATTTTTTAACACCCATTTGTTGATGTTAAATTTTAAAGTCTGTTTTTAGAGATTAACCAGATTATGCGTTACCACGAGAGAGAAAGGATGGAAGGCAGCACAGTCATTTCGCGATCTCAACGATCTTTTTGGCGAAGTAACAATAAGCCAAAGACGGGAGTGTTTTTTCCGCCGAACACACCACATTGCCTTCTTACAGTGGACGGCTCTCGCTATTCCTTTTGGTGTTTCGCCTGATGAAACGCAAAGCCTCTTTCTTTTGACCTTTTTGAAGAGAAGCCACGATTCATCCCCAGTGACGAGATTCTTCAAGAACGGAGTTTTGTCGTTTCGTTGCAGCAAATCGGTGAAAATTCGGACACGTTCGGCTTTGTTGTTGTCGGAGAGTTCGTTGGACACCCATCCAGTTAATTTCACTTTACCAAGCCTTTTCAGACGACGGATTGGCAGACATTGAAGTTTTCGGCTAGCATTCGGGTTGTTATGTTTTCGTCCTCTCCCACGGCTGCTAGAAGTGCCTGATCGTCGACCTCTTCCTGAATTGGCCTCCAAGCTATCTCCAGATTTGAAGCGGGAAAACCACATTGTCTTTCGCTTATTGTTCCTTCGCCAAAAAGATCGTTGATATCGCTAAATGACTGTGCTGCCTTCCATCCTTTCTCGCATAATATAACGAATATGAAAATGATTTTCGACCCGCATTTTCATCAATTGAAAAGGGAAGAATATTTTTCTAAAAAAAAAAAAAAAAAGTAAATGAAAGGTTAATTTTTAACAACAAAAAGCGGGCCAATATAAACGGAGGATAATTATCAATCAACCTAATAGATAGAATGAACAAATTATTTCTATAATTAAATATATATTAAGCTAATGGGTTTCTTTAAAACAAATTCAGCGCGATAATAGGGGCCTAGAATGCAAGTGATTTGGATTCTGGTCGTAGACAAGAAGGGGGCATGTGAGGTCCAAACCCCACCCCAGAAATCCCGAAAATTTAAATATATAGAGAAAAAAAATTATTGTAGTAAGGAAGAAAGAAAAGAGCATTTGCAGCTAAGTTTATTTCGTTTATTTAGCGCTTCAAGCCCACGTTTCGGTCAGATATACGACCATCATCAGGGCTGAAGCGTGTCAACAAAATTGCTCAAAATGTCGAATGGCACAATTGTGTAAAATATATTTTGCCATTTTTATTTTAAGGACCAACTAGCTATGCGAGTCAAGTTTAGATTCTAAACTTGACTCGCATAAATATATTTTACACAATTGTGCCATTCGACATTTTGAGGAATTTTGTTGGTACGCTTCAGCCCTGATGATGGTAGTATATCTGACCGAAACGTCGGCTTGAAGCGATAAATAAACGAAATAAACTTAACTGCAAACGCTCTTTTCTTTCATCCTTACTACAAGATCTACTCAGCTATCCACCTCACTCTAAAAAAATTATTGTATAAAAAATAATTTATTTTATATTTTATTATTTCAAGATAAGGAATTTTACTGTTCGGTTGATGTTCAATGTGAAAATTATAACAAAATAAATCAATATTTCATTTTTTAGATTTTATAACTGTCTTAACCGGTATGCAGTCGCCAATAAAATCTAAAAAATGAAATATTGATTTATTTTGTTATAATTTTCACATTGAACATCAACCGAACAGTAAAATTCCTTATCTTGAAATAATTAATAAAAACTGTTCCCCTTCTAATTAAATTAAATTTATATTTTATTTAGGAGGGGGCATCTTACCTTTCGGATCATACGGTTTGACGGAAAGTGATTTGAAAATCTATACTTACTTCACCAAAATATGGATTAAATTGTTAATAAAATTCAAACTAGCATTAATTTGAAATAAAATATCTCCTATTGACATATTTATGTTTGGCGCATTATATCCTATTTGCAGCTCTAAATGAAATATGTCGTTTAATAAGCCACTAAAAATTAAGAAATTAATTTAAAAAAAAAAAAAAAAAAAAACAATTAAAATGTAATAAAAATATGAAGGATGAGATAAAACTCTTTTTTTTTTATTTCTTCTTATTGTCGACGTTTCGAGTAGTTCTTCGCTCAGAATATGTTTATATTATATTAAATAAAAGACCAAATGCATTAAATACAAACAAATGGCTTTTTAAGCAACCAATATCTATGAATAAGCTGTCAATTCATTATACTAAGATGGCAAGAAAGCCCAATTTATTCGGAATTGTTTTTTTTTTATTTGCCCTCTCGGCTTCTGAGCCTATTTAGGATTATACGATTATATATTTTAATAATTTATATATATAATATATAGATGGCTACCGGGGGACGTTCAACACGCTGATTCCTCGGGATCAACCCACCAGATTATTGTTAATTGTTAAAACGTCATTTTTTTTTATATTTAATTACTCACTGAGGAAGGAAGCGATTCAGCTATCCGAAACGTCGATTATAAAAAAAGTTTCAATTCTTCCATGTATGCCTTCAACCACCACGTCATTAAAAGTAAAAATATTACCAAAAATTTGAGACTGATTGATATATATCTTCAAATATTCTTGTGACTGGAGAAACAATTTCATTCTCTTGAATTATGATTTCAGGATTTTCATTTACACTTATGAGATCAATATTGATATTAATTTTATATCGTTTAATTAAATCCTAAAAGAAAGAAAAAAAAATAATAAAGTTCTTTTTTTCTTTTTCAGTGAAATAATGAAATGAAATTTAATTTACCTGAAGATAACTATAAAATTTAGGAAAAGTGTTGTATTTTTGTAAATAAATTAAACAATTTAGAGATGTTTTGATGAGATTTTCAAGAAGTAAATTTCGTCCTAAATAAAAAAAAAAAAAAAAAAGAAAATTAATTATACATACCTACATAACTCTCTAATGAAGACATGCAGCGAAGTGTTCAATATTCAAGAGGTCTGAGATTTCAATATCTAATATACTGGTAAATAGCCCATATTGTTCCTCTCCTTTTATCGCTTAGAGAGGAAATGGTAATACCACATTTTATCATTTGGTTAGAATGATGAAGGGAGAGAGGATGTCAGCCAAAAAGGAGCCTCTATCGATTAAAAATCTCCATTAAGAAGACGTTTCGGGTTTAATTAGATAAATCCATCATCAGTTCTTAAGAGATTATTGGCATTCTCAAGGTGTACACCATTGAAATGCAGATAGAGTTGTTATATATAAACATATACAAAATTATATAAAAAATGCAAAATTTGCATATCAGTTAGATATTGTATAAATGTATATACATTTGAGACTTGGCCGTGTTGACTGATGAGCATCTGACAACTGATATGCAAATTTTGTATTTTTATATAATTTTGTATATGTTTATATATAACAACTCTATCTGCATTTCAATGGTGTACACCTTGAGATTGCCAATAATCTCTAAAGAACTGATGATGGATTTATCTAATTAAACCCGAAACGTCTTCTTAATGGAGATTTTAAATTGATAGAGGCTCCTTTTTGGCTGACATCCTCTCTTCATTCAACATTCTAATCGCTGAACAGCCACTTCTCTTATCAACATCTTTTATCATTTGGGTTCTGGTATGTTATGAGTTGGATGCCGGTTTTAAACAATATTTATTTTGAAAGAAAGACAAAAATTTAAATGTTTATTTAGGAGTATATTCATCCTCAATTTCCCCATTTGTTTGCTAGACGAGTAAACAAGACGCAATTCCTTAGATACGATCCAACAAGCTGGTCTGCTATCACCTGATTTGCAGAGGTTCTTTCGCTAATTGTTTATTGTGTTATCATATCTTGAGGTCTGTTCGATCCAGATATTTTAATATAGACCTATATATTTTTGTCAAGGGTCTATATTAGCCAATTTGGCCCTCGTCCCACCTCATTCTAAACCTTTTTTGTATTCGGCACCCCCTGGGATCTTAAAATATACTCTCACACCCCTATAACATTTGTAAATTTTCAAGTTGTTTATTTCTATTGCGTAATTAAAGTAAAATGATAAAATTTGATAGATCGATTTCTATAAATCATCTTGCACCCCTCAAAATGCTTTTTCGCTTTTTCCTGGTTAAGAACCACTCACAGTTCTAATATAACTTCAGTATAGGTAAAAATTAATACATACCTATTTTATTTTCTTTATTTTCCAAATATTGTGAAATATTGTTGAAATCATTTATAATTTCATTTGGAAAAATTCGGGAAAATGTTAAATTCCAATTTTGAATTAAACATTCAAAAATAGTTTTTAGATTATATTTTTTAAATTCTTCTAAGTTTGCGTTATTGTTATTTGAATTGTCCAATTCATTACAAATAACCTGAAAAGACAATAGATTATTCTTATTTTTTAATGAGAAAGATAGCAAATGTCTTTTTTTTTAAAGAAATTCAAATAAAAAAAAAAAAAACAAATATTTTCCATGTGTAATAAAATAAGTCCGCCTTTTTTTGTAAGAGAAAATTCTTTAAATATGAAGAATTTTTTTCTTCTAAAAAAAAATACCTCAAAAAGTAAATCCTTAAAATTATTTTCAAAAAGTGAAAATTCTTCAATAGCAATTTCGTTTTCATTTTTGGAATGATTTTCAAATTCTGAAATTGAAAAAAAAACAAAATGATTTTATAGTTTATTTTTTTTTTTAAGAAAAAAAAAATTTCGTCCGCATCTTCTCTTAGAATTTTTAATTAAAACTATTAGATAGAAAAAATTGCAAAAAAATTTTTGTTTTCAATTTATATTTTAAATATCTGTATATATCTCTATAAGTGATTGAAAATTTTTTTTTATTTATCAAAGGGTTGAGTATATTAGGACAGAAACGTATATGGGGAAAGCGGTAGAGGGCCCCCCTCCACCCTGAAATTTTTATAAGACCCTCTCGGAGCCTATTGAAAAAGAAAATACATGTATATAGTTATATTCAGTACATAACTTATATAATTTAAAAATTATTATTTTAGGGGCGGAGGGGTGAATCCTGGAATAGTTCCCCCTCCAAAAAAAAAAATATTCGCTCCTAATATTAGAGCAATATAACTTGGGTGGGGTTTGGCCCAAATCGAGTTCAGCACACTTCAGCATAAAGCCAATTGCGGTCGGTCGCTTAGCTATAATGATACATGAATGTCGTTTTCGATTCATGTCCAGATCTTTAATTTCGACTTCCTCTAAGAATATATATATATAATTTTTTGGATTTAAGGGGCTACAGGCGCGAAGTGGTTACGCATGTTTTTCCCGCTAAGATGGCGTTGTGTGTCATTAAAAGTATGCCCAAATATCAAGTAATTCAAAAATTTGCCAAGAGATGTCAGAATGGTAGCTAATATTATTTAATGCATTTGGTTGATTTTCATTGATCTTTTAATAATAAATACTTTATAAATGTTATTATATATTATGTATCTTTTATAAAACCATAAAAATATATAAATATAGGTCAGATATAGGGCAAAAGGGGATCAGCTGTTAGACTACCCTGCCATCTATTGCAAGAATGCTGAACTAATTTGACAGATGAATTTTAAATAAATCATCTAAGCTTATTTTAAAAATTTCTTAATATGTGATTAATAATAACAATAAATCCATTTTTAAATTTAAAAAAAATTAAAGATTATTGGGACTGATTGTTTTTTTTGTATTTGCTTGATAACAAAAAAATTAATTACGACAATTTTTTAATAAGTCATTAAAAAAATTATAGCTCGATGTCCCAATAATCTCATATGAATTTAATTCATTTAAAAAAAAAACCGCATTGAAAAATTCCTTAGAATAGTCTAGTTTTTTTTAAAGTACGTTTAGACGTCGCTCTTGAACCCCCTTAAGCCGTTTTCCCAAAATTTATTTTGCAATTTTTTATATTCTCAAAGACAGTGTTTCATTTTCCTTAGGTTTCGAATAGACACGAATAAAGGAAAGGATAATTTTTCGATACAAATACAAATACAAATAATAGGGAAAGAAAACAAAAAAGTTTACCTTTGAATTTTATTTTTATAGTGGACGTTTCTTTTATTTCCTTAAAGAGATCATTTGAAGAATATGAAGGAATATTATTTAAAAGCGCTTTGTTTATTAAATTTTTATCATTTGTCAAAAGTATCTAAAAATAAAAAATAAAAAAAATGTTATACTTAATGCTGTCATTTTGAAGGGTTAGAAGAGGAGCAACGGTTCTGGATGATTGATTGTACAAGAGAATAGGGGAGGAATGGCGAAAGAGGAGATAGAAATGCCAGACTGGTCTAGGTTTTTTACGTTCTTATATCGCAATATACTGAGAAAAAGTATTAGGTTCATGTCAAATATTCGATGTTGAGATTCAAAAGAAAAGTCCCTTATTCCCAAAAAGGGCCTGCCTCTGTGTGTTAACAAAATATCTCAAGAACTGAAAGAGGTACGAGATTGAAATTTGGTATAGCTCCAACCTTAAAATTCTAATAATTTTAAATAATTTCAATTTCAATTTTAAAAGAATTCGATGGCTGAGTGATAATCAGCACGTACATGAAGATGTAGGTACCAGTGGCGTAAAGTACGCCCCCGCAGACCCCGCAATACGGGGGGGGCCCCGGACCTTGGGGGGGGGGGGGGGGCCACGGGCCGGGCCGGGCTAAAAAACTGTATCTCCTCAGGGCTCCTGTAAAAACGGAAAAATTTAATGAAAATTTGTCTTTGAAAGGGCCTGGGGACCTCAGGGCTCCGGTAAAAACGGAAAAATTTAGAAACAAAAGAAAAATTAATGAAAATTTGTCTTTGAGAGGGCCCGGGCCCTCAGGGATATACTGTATTTAAAAAATATTTTTTGTAAGGTCTAATAATGGGGCCCGAAATAAAGGTTTGCGGGGGGGGCCCAGCTAAAAAACGTTACGCTACTGTGTAGGTAGCCAGCTTGGAATAAAAAATCTTATTTACAATTTATCGTTCCCACCCTCAGGATGATAAATTGTTGAAGTTGCTCAAGTGGATACATAGCGGCTCACATAAAAATATAATATAAATCTGTATATACCATTAGTGAAAGTCTCTTTCAAACAAAAAAATACAGCCCAGGCGCCTGTTATTATACAAACAATTGTCATCTAATTGTATATCTAAATTTATAATATACTAGGCGGAAAGCCCGCCGAACCCCCCTGGACCCCCTTGCTAGACTCCGGCGGGCAGGTTTATTGTCAATTTGGGTTTTAAGGAAGGATTGAGTTCAAGCGAGGGTACCGACTGGGCACAGCACAAGAGTGTCTATTTATGACTGTTAAGGGCCCTTACACGATCAATCATACTGTCAGTCTGACTGAATCAGTCCAACCGTCAGTATTTTCTTCATTCAAGTATAATTTTACATGTAGCATTCAGTCTACCAGTCAGAATAAGTTCTTTTTAGCTCATTCGACTTTGGGAAGCCACTAATTTTTCTTCTTAACTAAACTAACTTTGTTCCCTGCCACTAAGTAACAATAAAAAAACAAAAAGAAAACGGCCATCAGTCTTCAGTCTTGCCCATACACGTTCAGTCAAAACGCCAATCCGCTCAAATACTGTCAGTATGATTGATCGTGTAAGGGCCTCTTTAGAAGGGTCAGTCAAATGCCTGCCCTCTTTTCCTTAACTGCTGCCTAGTTCCTCCCACAGCCCTAGTTGTATAACCAGGAAGCTGGTCACAGAGCACAAATGACGCCCTCTAATGTCCAAGCCAACTTGTCGATTTTGTGTTTCTATATTGAAGAAATTTGATTATAATCAATTTTCCAAAATATTTAAGAGATTCAAACTCAACTACATTACTCCCTGGTTCATGTACTATATGTGTACTTAATTTCAAATAGATTCATTGAAAATTGTGGATTTCTATAGAACATATAGATAGATAGATAGAAGCTTTATTGACAACGGGCAAGACCTTATGAGCTCCATTAGCCCTAATGAAATTTTTACAAAGATGTTATACATTAGAGTTTTACATTATTGTTTTGCATTATTAGCACATTAGACTTTCTGTTTCTCTCGTCTTAATTCATATTAGCAAGCGACAACATCATTAAGCCGTGCCCCGGGCAAAGTCGACAGTCACCAGTCGAAAGCCTACAGATCAAAACCAGATCTCCATCTCAACTGTAAATCAGGCCGGAAACCCGTCCCACACCGCGACCCAGGCGGCCCGGGGCCCACCCCACCCCGAAGAAAAGATCGCACCCTCCCCATAAAGATGGCTAGGGAAGACGAGGACCTCACCCATTCCGGAAGGCCGTTCCACAGACGGACGGCCTCCACCCGAAAAGATCCCCCATACATCATGGTCCTGTGCCCAGGGACGCGCAGATCGAACCCCCTCCGCACAGACCCAAGATATTCGAAATAGCCCCGCATGTATCCCGGACAGTCCGACCTCAATGCCCTCCACGTCAGCCTAAGGCAGGCAAGGCTCCTCGCCCGACCAACCCTCAGCCAGCCCAGACCCGCAAGAGCGCCAGAAACATGGGAGTCCCGGGGAAGTCGGAGAACAAACCTGACCGCATAGTTTTGAGACCTCTGAAGCCTATATACATACATACATAAATTTTTCCCATTTCATTTTTATATATTAATATATAGATTATATTTTTGTATGATCCGCTATGTATCCATCTAAGTATTTTTAACAATTTATCTCTGAGGATGGAAACGATGCGTTCCCGAAACGTCGATGAAATTAAAAAAAAAAAAAAAAAATTGGTGGACTAACAAGCCGAGGGCACAACTTTGCCTCCCTGCCTAGCGACATACTTACAGTACAAATAATAAATAAAATTCTTACCACAGAAATATTTTTGGCCCTTATCTGAAGACAACTATTTAAAATTTCATCATCAGGGATATCACAGGGAATGAGATGATCATGGGCATTAATAGCCGATTGACCTTAAATAAAAATAAATATAAATAACAAATAAATAAATGAATAAATTATCTTTAATCATACCTTTAATATTAGGATCCGAAGACTTAAAATTAGTATATAAAAAGTCAATTACTCTTCTTGATCTAAAAGCTATTGCCCTTTGGCAAACAGATTTTAAGGAATCTAATTCTTGAATTACTCTCCAAGGTATATATAAAATAGGATTACCGATTCCTAAAATATAAAATAAGGTAAACATTTACGCTCTTATTTCATAATAAAGCCGGGTGAATTGGTTCTTTTGAATTAAACGGCACCTTCACATTTTAATGTAAAAGTATCTCCCATTTGTAAGATACTACTATGAAAAACTTATAAGTGAGCACCAACTGCTGGCCATCATACGTACCATTTTTACCCATTAAGCCAATTGAATTTAAAAGATATTTAGTTTTAAAAAAAAGAAATACTCTGTTAAAAATTTTTAAACTTAACTCTGGTGCAAAAGGGCATTAGTGAGCTAGTACTAAAAAAAATGAACAAAATTTGACCCACGTCTCAAAAAGGTTCGCCATCCTTGCTCTATTAACATATAAAAAATAAAGAAATCGTTGAGGATCCGAACCCTGGGAGTGAGATTAAACTTTTAATAAAAATAAAACATTTGCATTGCATTTCTCATTTATCTCATCATCCACTTCATTAAAGAACATAAAAAAGATTAAAAAATTAACAGGTTGAGTTTTTCGAAACCGTTATAGACTATCGGTGATCACATTTAATTAATCCTGTGAAATACTCGAGACTATGGAATAACATCTTGTTTACGAGCAATTCTTTATTGACCCTCTTCACCCAACTTTACCCTACCCCATATATTCTTATCCAAAATCATACATAAAATTACCTTACCTTTTAATTTCGTGCCTTTCAATTTTGATACTTCACTTAAATTCGATAAAAGTACATTTGTGTCCATGACAATATAAAAGGCACCTTGAGTATTTTGAGATATAGAAGAATTTATATCATTTGAGATATTCGTTTGGTCATCTACGGTTAATTTAGGATTTTCTTTTCTGAATTTTTTTAATCTTAAAAAAAAAAAAAAAGAATAAATAAAAAATAATAATAAATTATTTTATTCTAAAATAAGTAATAAGGGAATGTAGTTACATTCGAAATCAACTCTTCGGGGTCGATTGGCTCCCATTCCATTTTTTCTTCAAATAATTGAATTTTTTCAGAATTTTGCTCAGTCTTATTAGTAGAGGTAGTAGTCGTAGTAGTAGTAGTAGTAGTAAGTGGCTCTAAAAAATAAGTTTTTTTTTAAATTTAATCACGAACTTTTTAGAAGTTTAATAAGATATATACGGTATTTATTTTAAAAATATTATAAGGGAAGGGGATCTTTAAAAATATGAGTTCGCCCCTCCCCCCGATAAAAAATTCTATATACGCCCCTGGAAGATCTATATGTCGACATTATTTTAACTTGGTGACCGAAACGTCGGGCCCATCAATAAAAACAAAGAAACTTTTTATTAAAGCTGTGAGTGTTTATTGATGGCGAGGCCAAACGCCCCATGGACCCTGGGAGTAGTGAGTTTTGTTGCTGTAGGCCGAGGGTCCGGTGGCCTGGTGCAATGGACAGCATAGCTGAAAGGCTCTAGGTCCTGGGTTCGGTCCCAGAGACAATGGGCATTTGGCCTCGCCAACAATAAACACTCACAGCTTTGTTAAATATATCCTATGACTTAGTTAAGTCCGAACCGAGGTAAAGGTATATTTGAATACTAATATTTTATTCAAATATATACGTATATCTCGAAAATTATTTAACTTCACGTGAATATTATTAATACAAATCAAATCAATCAAATTATTTTTTTCTTATCCTATGGCAGTTGTGGTTTCCAAACTTTATGTTACAACGCCTCCCTTAATAATATTTAATCGTATGACGCCCCCCCCCCCCCCCCATTTTATAAAATAATACAAAAACAAAATTTTTAATTATAAAAAATATAAATTTATAAAAAAATTTTTTTTTTTTTAATTATTATTTTATTTATAAAACAAGCTATCATTTGAAAAATTGCTCGCTCTGGCTAAAATTCGCGCCTCCCAGTTTGGAAAACGCCGTTCTAGGATAAAATATTAATTCATATTTAATAATCCCTCCTTCCTTCAAAGAAAAAACTTTACATAACACTTAATTAGAAAATAACTGGTTTGTACGAGTTTTTGTAAGAATCAATTTCAAGAGTAAGTTTACTCGCAGTTCCTTATGATGGATAAGGTAAGGTGTTTTAATTAAATTTTACCTTATCTAACATAAGGAACTGCGAGTGAACTTACTCTTGAAATTGACACTTAATTAGTTTGACTAATTCAATATAACTGTATAATACGGGTATATGCCTTACTTGTTTCTTTGGTAGTTGTATTTTTAGAAGAGGTTGTTTCTGCTTTAGAGCCTTGAGTTCCTAGAAAAAAAAATTATTAAAAAAAAATAATTAAAAAAAATAAATATATCTCATTTACTTGTATTTGGTGGATTAATTGTTTGATTAACAATATTGCTAATATTCTTGGCATTCGAATTTTGTTTTTCTTGTTGAGAATTTTGAATTTTTTTCATTCTTTCTTTTGCTAAATTTTCTGAAATAATAATAATAATAATAATAATAATAATAAAAAGAGTTATTTAAAGATAAAACCAATTTACTTTTCGATGCTTGATTTGTATTCCCCCATTTTGTCTTTTTTGTATATGCACTATTTTCTATCAAGTTAAGTTTTTTATTTATTTTCTCCAAATTACTTTTTGGAGATTCTGTAGTATTTGGAACTAGACAATTTTTCTTCTTAATTTCTTGGATTTTTTGATTGTTTATTAATTTTTTTTTAAATTGTTCTAAACGATCTTGTGCAGGCGTTTTTGACTTTGAATTTTTTTTATTTTTTAAATTTGGCATATTTTTTCTTTCATAGAAATCAAATTATTTCTTCTTATTCTACAACAAAAAAAAAATTAATTCTTAATGGAATAAGTACAGTTAATTTGAGACAGGATTGTTAGAGAGAGGATGATGAATGATAATAAAAGAAGTTCCATAAACAAGCAAAAAATAGGTATTTTTGAAGAAGTCCTAAAAGGAAAGACTTTAGTGAATTCAAATTAAACAACGAAAAAGAAGACAACCTTACATACTGTATTTAGGCCGAACGCGCATAGGAACATACAAGATGAGATATTCTGTCTGTGACAAAATGTGTGTGAATCTTTGTGCGAGTGTGAAGCCAGCGAACGGGGAACAGACAATTTGTCTGAGACGAAATATCTGTTCTGGTCTGTGTGTGTGGCTTGGCTATTTAAAACCATGTTGATTAGTGCACTGTGATGAAGTGTCTTGTCTTGTTTGTTCCTGTGTGCGTGAGGCCTTGAGAATACACTTTCTTGCAAATGGAAAATACCATTGTACTACAAAAAAAATTTACTTCTAAAGAGATGACAGGCTTCAAACAAGTTAGATGCTTTCTACGTTCTATAAAATCTGATTACTTTACAAGGAAAAAATAAAAAAAGAGATAGACGCCAAAGAACCATGAACAAAAACCAACATCAGTTGAAACACGTATAATATTTGTAACAATACCTTCATCAAGAAGACAGGTCTTTGGATATCTCCTGATGATAGAAGATGTCAAAAAGATAAATGGCATTAATCCATTATAGAATCAAGGCAATAAGAAAAGATTTAATTTGAAGAAGTTTGTCTAAAAATAATACCGTAAAATTATAGTTATTGTATAAATTCACTCCTTTTGTGTAAGCAATTCGCTAAAACAAATAAAATTATATAAGTACATACAGTGGCGTCATTTCAACTTTTTCTTGGGGGGGGGGGGCAAACATTTTTTTTTCTTAAAATTTACTTACAAATGGGTACTCAAATTTGGCCAAAACATATTTAATTTAATTAATTGTTTAATTTTGTACAGTTTGTATACTGGTAGATGTATTTTGGAGTATTTTATTTAGAATAATATAAAATTTTATAAAAATCAGAGCCCTTGGGGGGGGGGGGCAAATGTCCCCCCCCTGCCCCTCCCCCCCCCAAATGACGCCACTGTATACATACATATATATATATATATATATATATATATATATTGTTAATCTAAAGGGGCCCTTACACGATCAATCATACTGACAGTATTTGAGCTGATTGGCGTTTTGACTGAACGTGTATGGGCAAGACTGAAGACTGATGGCCGTTTTCTTTTTGTTTTTTTATTGTTACTTAGTGGCAGGGAACAAAGTTAGTTTAGTTAAGAAGAAAAATTAGTGGCTTCCCACAGTCGAATGAGCCAAAAAGAACTTTATTCTGACTGGTAGTCTGAATGCTACGTGTAAAATTATACTTGAATGAAGAAAAATCAGTCCAACCGTCAGTATTTTCTTCATTCAAGTATAATTTTACACGTAGCATTCAGACTACCAGTCAGAATAAAGTTCTTTTTGGCTCATTCGACTGTGGGAAGCCACTAATTTTTCTTCTTAACTAAACTAACTTTGTTCCCTGCCACTAAGTAACAATAAAAAAACAAAAAGAAAACGGCCATCAGTCTTCAGTCTTGCCCATACACGTTCAGTCAAAACGCCAATCAGCTCAAATACTGTCAGTATGATTGATCGTGTAAGGGCCCCTTAACGGTATTGTGATAATTAGATAGTGAATTCAATACCTGAATATTTAATAAAACAAATTGTAATTAATATAAAATGTAAAATCCTAATTTCTAAAATACCGTTATCAATTTATTTAATAGTATTGAAATTTGTAATATCAGATGTAGAGGTAAGAATAGACTCATATCTGGGGGCGATCATGAATTTTTCTATGGTTAAAATACATTCTACGGACAATAAATTAAAAGTCTAGTCAAAGCTTATGCTGAAATTGTTAAAATTCTAGTTGTCATTTGATCTTTTTCTTAATTATGAAAAGAAAATTATTATTCCTATTCCAATCCAGCGCCTGCTTGAGGATTTGTTACATTCTTAGAATACATAAATGCAGAGAATAGATAAATATTTCTCTATATATTTCCTAGGGAATAATTCGTAACTTTAGGAATTAATAACTAATTATAGAAATTTTGGGACGAAAATAATTTTCCTGTAATTCCTAGAAGCTCTTTAAGCATATAAAATTTCGTTTCAAAATTACAATGACAGGTTTGTCAAACAAAGCGTAACAGACGAACACTCATCTATTATATATATATATAGAGAGAATAGATACATACACCCAGAAGCAAAAAGTCTCAATATTTCTATCAAATCGACGCCCTTTCGCGTTTGCCCTCTTTGAAGGGTATAGAATGCGTGGCCGAATAGTTTTAATTTAAATAAATAAACCGCAGTTTAACAGAAAACAATAATTTGATGAATTATAATAATTATTATTTTGATTCTTTTTCTATTTTCGAGATATTAGATACTGCTAATTAACATAAACTATTTATTTAAAATAGCAACATTTTATGATATATTGAGTGTCAGGTTTTTACTTTTGAGTGTAAATATGATTCAAAATTTGAAATTTTAATAAAGAAAGCTAAAAAAAAATGAAATAAATAGCTTATATTACTTTTTTTTGTATAAAGAAAAGAATAAAGAAAAATCTTACCTTGAAAAAGAGAGGGTATCTATATTTACATGTAGATTTTGTCAATATACAAATAGTAATTATATTATTACTCTTTAATTAGATGGATATTAACGTCAACTTGATTATTTTTAATAATAAATTAATTCTAAACTTTTTAATATTAAAATTAAATGAAATTAATTTTAAAGATAACATAATCAAGGGTGGTTGTAAATAATAGAATGGCTGACATTGATGCCAACCTTAGCCAACTTTAAAAATTTTAGATTACAAATAAATAAAGATTGCTATTAATTCAAGATTTTAATATTTAAAGAATGGACTTTCAATATTTGTATTAATTATTATTCAAAATATATAAATATACTTTTAATCCTGAAATTAATTGAGTACGCTCTCTGTTTATATATATACTCTGTGCTTTTAATATAAACAAAAAAAATTTCATTTTTTTAATAAATACATTTTTATATAGTGATATTAATTATTCATAGAAAAATATTTATTTTATTGTTTTTTATTAATTATATTGTTTTGGTAGCATTGTTACACTGTCACGTGACAAGGACTCAGGGAATATAGAAAAAAGATGTCAAAAATCTAATTTATTGTTATCATACAACAGTCATACTGTATTGAAGTATTTTTATTTCCAGCTAATATAAATTTTTCTAAATTCATAATTATTTCTTTGTTTTGTGATTAATTTTTACTTATAGCAATATTTAATTAATTTCTGTGCCTTTCAAGCTGGATAATTTGAAAATTTTTCCATCATCTGCCCATCAAAGAGTATAAATCTTACTCTTTGCTGTCCATTACAATTTCACTCACCTCAAAATAATTTTCGAAATTTCGTTTTACTATATTAAATACTACCCTTATATAGTTATTTGATGAATTAATGCAAATGTTATTTATCTTTTGATTCGCTCATTTCTCACTATGTCATTATTTTTAATTATAAAATGACCGGTAATGCTTTCAAGGAAGTGGTAAATATTAATTTCTTTCTTCAAACTTAAATTTGAAATAAATATTGCTTTTTAAAAAATGTTATTTTTTTTCTAGAAATGTCTTATTAAGGATCTGGGTTGTACAAATGAAGAAGACATTTATTTAGCATATTATGTGTATCAAGAATTAACCCAAGGTAGTATTTTCATTTGCTATTTTTTCTAATAAGGAACTATTTAATTATATCTGCTTGTGTTTAACACAAATACCTTTGGAGCTTCGGATCTGATTAATTTCTGACATATTTTTTTCAGTTCGACTTTATTTTTCTGTAAGCTATCAATATAATAGGGATTTGAATTTACTTTATCTTTCCGGACAACGAGTTCCAAACGACAAATATCATTATATTTTCATTCCTTTGCCTATTAATTTCAAAATAACCCCTAAATGGATAAATAATATTTTTTCTACTTTAAATCAACAATCATCTCTTTTCAGGTAAAACTTATTTTTAAGTCTTTTTTTATTAAATAGATATTCAAAAATACCAATAATTTTAATCTTTGAGCTTAAGAGTATCGATGACATCTGACAAGATTAATCGGCTCATTTCTTGAGCAAAGTTTCGTTTTTAAGGTCTTTTTCGGCATCTAAAACGATTTAGACCCCATCTCTATTTAATAATAACTAATGCAATTGAAATAAATCTTGAGTAGTGAGGATATCCAGGCAGCCAAAAAACAATAAAGAAAATTATATTTGTCTTTACTTCATATCTTTGTCTACGTTTCGGCCGATATTCCGGCCTTCATCAGGACAAATGTTGTTTGCCTCGAGCTCATAGAGGCTCTTGGCAACTCCTGACCATGTGACTATTGAACCAGAAGTCTATGACATCCGACGAATGTTCACTCAAACACTTTGTCAGGAGTTGCCAAGAGCCTCTATGAGCTCGAGGCAAACAACATTTGTCCTGATGAAGGCCGGAATATCGGCCAAAACGTAGACAAATATATGAAATAAAGACAAATTTAATTTTCTTTATTGTTTTTCTGGCTGCCTGGATATTCTCACTACTCAATATATATTCAGCCTCTCCTCCTGAAATGAAATAAATCTTTCCCGCTTGAGAGGGAACCCATGACTCCAGCCCACATCGTTTCTCGTTCTTAGCGATAAAATTTATTTAAAAACTTTAGGTTACCAATCAATTTAAATATTACGAAAGCCGACTCGAACCTATATATACCTCTGTTACAATTTAAGTATTGTTGCTGTCAGATAAGACAAAAATTTATTTTAATCCAGTTGATTCTTCTTTTAAACTGCTTTACCTCAAACCTCTTGAAAATTTGTAGATATTTTGTGAGTTAGCGATAATTGAGTCGTTCATCGATATCTCTTTTTGTTATGCAAAACTTTATATTCGCTCCTTGTATATATATATATATATATATATACACTGCTCCAAAAATGAACAAAAATATAAACCTAATTATTATAATTCTTTAATTTTAATCAATTTCAGTGTAAATTTGTTACATAATTTCCTTTTAATAATATTAATGCCAAACTAACCACTCATTTGATTTTTTTTTTTCACTATTTATTTTAAACAAAAAATAATATAGCAAAATATGTTAGTGCTTATGATTGGGCAAAATTGCGCCCCCCCCTCCCCCTCTTAACTTAAACGATATATTGACTGGCTAATGAACAGTCTATTTGAGCGTTGATTGAAAAAAATTCCATCTTTTTCAAACAAAGATTTACCTAGTTAAAAAATAATTTATATAATATATATATTTATAGTCAGGAAGTGATAATTTTGTTGTTGAAAATATACATTTGATTTTATTAAAATAAAATTGTTATTTTAGTTATATATAATCAATAAATATTTTACTGTGCATTGTGATAATATAAATTTTATTATTTTTTTTTTTTAGCATAATTTTGTCATTTGTTCATAAAGATTCTTCAATTATTTTTAATCGCATTGATCACGGACTCTTGCCGCCTCTCTCTCCAGACACAACCAAAAAAATAGATAAACAAAGAATTAAAGAAAAAACGGATTATCTAAAAGCAACATTTGATGTAACCATTGATCCAGAAAGTGACGCCACCCCAGATACTGAATCTCATAAATAATCAACACAATGACGAGCCCACTAATTCAGCAATTCGTTACGGGGCTCAAGTCCCGGAACCCAGAAACCAAATATAAAGCTGCAAGAGATCTTTCTCATTATGTCAAGACGGAATTACGTGAAGTTCCAGCTGATGAGCTTATTTCCTTTATGGATGATTTCAATCATCATATATTTGAGATGGTATCAAGTTCAGATGTTCATGAAAAAAAAGGTGGCATCCTTGCTATTGATTGTCTTATTGATGCCGATGTTGGAAATGTTACAACAAGAATTTCACGATTTGCAAATTATTTACGAAATCTTCTTCCATCAAATGACACGGCAGTAATGGAATTGGCTGCTAGAACTGTAGGAAAACTTGCAACTCATTCAGATACATATGCTGCTGAATATGTTGATTTTGAAGTAAAACGCGCTTTTGAATGGCTTGGAGGCGATAGACACGAAGGGAAAAGACATGCAGCTGTACTCGTTCTTAGAGAACTCGCTGTACATATGCCAACGTATTTTTTTCAACAGGTACAGTGAAAATGAAAAATTCTCTCCTTAAGGGGCTTCAGGAGGGCACATTGAATCTTTAGTCCGAAACTACTGAGGCATTTTAAAGTATTTTTTTTTTATGAGGCTTTTTTTAAAATCATTTAAATTCGTGAGCATTTTACATAATAGAATGCTTTTTTTTTTAAATTACGATTAATTAAAAAATATTTTTTTTATATTTATAGAAAATGTAAAAAAACATTCTATTATAAAAATCGTAATTTTTTTTTTTAATGAAAAAATCATTAATATCCAACCTTGGCGTCGAAGTTTATATTTATTTAAAAATTAACTGCCAAATAGTGAGTTGCAAAAGATGGCAGGTTAGTATAACAGCCGGCATTATCAGATCACTTATAAGCCTATATTTATATATTTTGATGCTCTTATAAATGGTATATAATATATAATAATCATTATTAAAAGATCAACAAAAATCAAACAAATAAATTGAGATTAAATACAACCCTATTACCCTGCCATCTGTTGATAAATTTTCGTAGTAGTTGGACTTTTTGGCTAACTTTTTAAGACCCCTAACGCCATCTTATCGGCAAAAACATGCGAACAGCTTTGCCTCTCGAAGACTCTTAATATCAAGTTTTCTCAAATTCATTTGTTGAGGTTCTTCTATATAATTTCAATTATTTGAGAGCTGAAATATTTGGTTAATTTTATATACATTTATAAGTGGCACTTAGAAAAAGCTGATTTTATTTTTCACACACTACTTCATCTACCTAAAATCATCTAACTTTTTTTCTTTTATTTTTCAGGTCCAACAATTTTTCGATTTAATTTTTAATGCGGTTCAAGATGCCAAGCCTGGTATACGCGAAGGAGCTGTAGAAGCATTACGCGCCGCTTTAGTTGTTACTGCTCAACGTGAATCAGCACGTCAAGCTGTACATCGACCACCCCTTTGGTACAAACAATGCTTAGATTCTGCCTATGAAGATGCCAAACCTAGACCCAGAGACAGCAAAGGCACAGCCACAGCAATTAGAGAACATCGCACTCATGGAGCTATACTGGTTTTAAATGAACTCCTCCGTTGTTCTAATGCCGAATGGGAGCGTAGATGTGAAGAACTTTCAAATAAATTGGAATGCACTGCTGCAACCACAACAACTCAACCTTCTAGGGCTGCAGATGCTGCGCTTCTTCTGCCAAGATTAAGATCACCTCAAGTTTCTAAAGGTAAAAAAAAAGAATGTAGTTGGTGTAAATAAATATGCCTGGATAATTTGTATCTTAATACAATGGATATTCGTATTTCTGGCTAATTCGTGAAAATTTGTTTGTCCCCACAGAAAATTTTTTAATTTTGTACTCCCGATAATTCGTCCGCCCCGGGATCCATACGAATTATCGGGATTATACTGTATATATACATATAATTAATAAATAAGAACTATATATATATAAGATATTAATATATCATCTTTGTAATCCGTGAAGAAAATCCATACAATTCAATATTTATTAATTCAAATAGCCGACAAAAGATAGGGTGTCGTTGGGTGTCGAAACACGGATCCACCGATTTGTACTCTGTGTGCCCTAACCACTGGACCACAGTGCGGCATTCGGTTATATTGTATGAATTTTCTTCACGGCTTACAAACGCGATGTATATAATATCATATTATATATTATATATCGACGCTCTCAGCAGAAAAGTGTCTAACTCCACTTTTTTTCGAAAATCATTTTTTTGTATTTTCTGTTGAAAAATATCATTCTCCTTATGTCCTGAACTGGGTACTAGAGTAATTCAAATTTTTCATTTCGAAAAGTGATTAACAGGGGCTCTAACAATGACAATGAAATGTTTTTTGGCTCTCCTGAAAAAAAAAAAACAAAAATGGAGTTAGGCACTTTGCTAATTAGAACGTCGATATATATATATATATTTCTTAATTAATTGCATAAATGAGAGTTCACAATCATAGGCGCCGGAACTGGGGGGGGGGGGCAGGGTACATTGCCCCCTGGCATCCTACAGGGGGGTGGCAGAGGGGGGCAAAATTTCTTCTTTTATTTCATTTATTTTTAAAAATGATATATTTTTACTTTTGAAAAATAAAATCTAAATTAAAAAAAATTAAAAGAGTAAGAAATTCATTTTTTTCATATTTTTTGATAAAATCACTAGCAAATTTTTTAAAATTTTAATTTTTTTAAAATTGTGATTTTATTTAAAATTTTTAAAGTTTTATAGTAGATTTGTTTTTGTGTTTTACTATTTGAACATATTGAATTATTTTAATTTTCTAAAAAAAATTTTTTTGCCCCCCTGATTCAAATTCGTTCCGGCGCCCATGTTCACAATTAATCCATCCAGATTGCGCCTGGTTTAGG
The DNA here is from genome assembly GCA_023213315.1 of Euborellia annulipes. NCBI lineage: Eukaryota > Metazoa > Arthropoda > Insecta > Dermaptera > Anisolabididae > Euborellia > Euborellia annulipes. The sequence goes on from JAKCPI010007810.1 coordinate 167,379, forward strand.
GAGAAATTTGTGGCACCGTATTTCTCCCGATAACTAAAATAGCATTCTGAATGAATTCAAATAACCGAATGCCGTGCTGTGGTCCAGTGGTTAAGGCACACCTAGTACAAATTGGTGGATCCGTGGTTGACTCGCGGCGGCTCCCTATCTTTTGTCGGCTATTTGAATTATAATTATTTAATTGTATATATATAGTATGAATATATTTGACGTACAGTGAACGCCAAAGTCAAGTCCCACCCATGCGTTTTCTACTTGTGATTATTTCATTGTTTTTATAAAAGAAAATAAAAATCTTTATTGGAAATTTTCTATGTTTGAACAATGAAAGTTTCCATTAAAAAATATATAAATTTTTTTTAAAAACAAAGAAATAATCACAAGTAGAAACCTCATGGGTGGGGCTTATATTGTCCCTCACTGTACGTATCGTTTAAAGTCTATATGGCCGAAGATGACGAATTTTATTGTTGAAATGGACCAAATTCAAAGCCACAAATTTCTCCCTCGAACAGGCCAAAAAATGACCGAGCAAATAAATAAGAAACTAATGTCTTTTTATTTTAATAATTAAGGTAAATAACTTAAGATCGCAAAAATTATTTTCTTTGAATAAGTTATGTGAGTTAATAAATGTTTTTAATCTCGATTTTATAGACCTTTGATACTCTTTAATTCCCCTATATCATTCTTATTAATAGGCCTAATAATAATTTTTCATTGTTCCTTTCAGGGAAAATCGCTCCAATTGTAGTCTCCTCGCCTGGTATCATCAATTTGGGAGTTTATGAATCGGCAGCTTGTCGTCTTTTAATTAAAGACAATTTGGAAAAAATCAGCCAAGCCGTACTCTCCCATCGAACATCACGCAACAATTATATTCAACATGCCTTGCTTGCTCTTATTCCTCGTCTAGCGGCTTTTGATTCAAATCATTTTGTTAAAGAGAATCTTACAACTACTATGAATCATTTATTAACTACATTAAGAGGACGTGATGCAGATCGTGGAACTGCATTTGTGGCACTTGGTTTTTTGGCAATTGCAGTTGGAAGTGACATTCGTCCATTTTTGCCTAGAGTTTGGGAAGTAGTTCGGGCAGCTCTCCCATCAAGAGATACTCCTAGTAAAAAACGTGGCATGCCTGAGCCCACAGTTTTCGCTTGTATCTCGTTAGTTGGTCATGCGGTTGGCTGGGCAATTGGAGATGACGCTAAAGAACTACTTGAGCCAATGTTTGCTACGGGGCTCACTCCAGCACTAACAACCGCTCTTAGGGAGCTGGCTTTATGCGTACCTCAACTTAAAAAAGATATTTCTAACGGCTTATTACGGATGCTCTCACAGGTAAATAAATATCTTTTCTTAAATCTATTGCTAAATTATATATACCTGTTTATTTAATTATTATTCTTTTAGAAAATAATTCTTCTTAAAAAATAATATAGTTAGATTGTCAAATATATATAGTTTTTTAAATGGTGTGCTAATTTCTTGTAGCAGCTGTATATATGGGTCATTCTACAAAAATGGCTTAACTTTGGGGTCGAATTTGAAATGCACAATTTGTAACTTTGATTCCAATTGTTTGTAATGATTTTGATAGACAATAAGTTAATTTTATTGTATCTATATAGTAATACTCAGATTTTTTTTATTTTATTTTTTCTATTAATATATATTAATATATAATTAATATATAACCTCATCAGCCTTTTAGCTTTACGGTTGAAAAACTTCCAAGGGACTGACTCCAGGGGACTGCCGCTTTTGATATAAAACACAAAAAATCTCCTAATTGATATGGAATACTTTTTTTTTCTTTTATATATTAAATATAACAATGAAAAGACAGTAAATCCAGTATATTGTTGAAATAATTATTAATAAATTTCCAAAATATTACTTTCCAATGGACTGACGAATTGAGTGTTTACAAGCTGATTTTCGACACAAAAAATCATAAGAAAAATATTAAAAGATGGATAACGCCCGGTATTTGGGCACCAATGCCATCTTTACACCCTAAACTTATATAAAACAGATAATTATTTTACCAACAGTGTATAATATTAGATATTTTTCAAATTTAACTCGGATCGAGGTACGCGACTTTGAAATAAAAATAAATAATGTAAATTTATGACTTAACAACGCTTAATAAAGTATCTGGTATGGATAATAATGATATAAATCTAATAGTTTAAAATAAATTTGCATTTAAAGCGGGTATATGCCAGGGGATTGTCTTTTTTAAAATGAATATTTTCATTAAATTTTTTTAAATTTCAATATTTATCATATGTGCCCAAAAATTATTAACTTTTTCTATTAACTGGTGATTAAAAAAAGTCAATATGTTTGGTAGTCACTGAATTATTTGAATTACGCGAAGTTAACCCATTTATGTAGAATGACCCATATATAATTTACTGATTAACTTACATTGTATATATATATGGGCCTTCACAGGTTTCCGGCCTCCACAAACCATTCTCAATCCCGTTTTATCGCAGCCCGAATGTCTTATCCTGTCTGCAATGAAAATGTCTAGTCTTGTGTGCGAGGGTGAAGCGGCCATAGACAGGAGCAGACCATTTGTCTGAGACGAAATGTCTTGTTTGGTTCCAATTTAACAAACATGTTGAATAAAACGCACAATTATTAAAAGAAAATGTGTTCTCCTAATCGTCCGGCCCAAGGAATTGCCTCCAAACAAGAAAAAATCATGTTAACTAGGTAGAGCCTTGTTTGAAAAAAGATGGAATTTTTCAACCAACATTCAAATAGACGGTTCATTAGCAGTTAATATATCGTTTAAATTTATGAGATATGTTTGTGCTTAAGATTAGGTAAAATTGCACCCCCTGGAGTCGAACCAGGACCTCCACGCTTTCACGGCGGGTGGACTACCCTTATCGTATTTCATGTTGTTTAATATACGTAGCAGACAAATTATTTCTCGAATAAATCGCTGTCTGTTCATGTGTCTCAGGCCTTATAAAACAAAAAATTGTTTCTTCCTTCAGAAAAATGACAAGAAACCACTGTCAAGATATATATACAGTATATATTTATATGTGTGTCACGTAACAAAAGTAGGCGGGGCTTGTAGATGAGGGATTCGAGTGAGGAAGCCTGGGAGATCTTATGTACAGTCAGTTTCAATATTAACCGTTGAGAATAAAGCCGTGAAGTTAGACATCCAGAGTGCTTAGAAAATAAATAAATAAACTTTTTTTAATATTGCAGTGGAAATACTTACTATTTTTTGAGACTACAATTGCCTATGCGCTCTGCTTGTCTAATTTCACGGCTCTATTCTCTAGAGGTGGCGGTTAAGATAGAAACTGACTGTACCTATACTATCAATTTTAAGTTTCAAACCACCTTAACGGTACTAGTATTTGAAGGTATTATTTAATCATGCTCCAAAGAGGCCCTCCTGTAAATTGAATCTTCCAACCAACCCCCCCCCCCCGACAAAATTGCATTAATCCGTCCGTCCCTGATTTGTTAAAAACAATGAATCATTAGTGGCGGCGCAGCGTGGATTGAGACGTCAATTCAACATTGATAGTCGCGGTGCGTAAAACCAACCGTAAAACCATAATGAGGGTCAATTCTTTTCGAACCACGGGCAACATTATATATATATAAAAAAAAACACCTGGCCCGCGCACTTTCTGCAACAATTCACGAGCTTGCTTCGAGTCACTTAGAAAGTGAACGCCACATGTCCGATGTAATCTTTAGAACTTAAAATGACACTTCCTAAACATAAAATGGTTGTAAGTCTTAAATATTTCTGAATTATGTCTATATGTTTTTGTCCCTATTCCCGTGACCCGTCCTGTATATGGAATATATATATATATATTATTGAAAATTTTTTTTTCTTTTATCAGGTTCTAATGCACAAGCCATTGCGACATCCTGGAACTCCAAGACATGCTGTAATTATATCCGCTACTAGTTCTGTTGTTTCTGTCGCGCTTGGTCCCAACGATCAACACGATGTAGCAAATATTGTTCTCGCTTTGAGAACGCTAGGATCATTCAACTTTGAAGGCCATTCGCTTTTACAATTTGTCCGAAGGTGTGCTGATTATTTTCTAACATCTGAAACGCAACAAGTTAGACTAGAAGCTGTGAGTATTGAAAATTTATATATTATATGCTTGTGAATTTTAAATAATTTATTTATTTTTTTAGGTAAGAACAAGCAGCCGATTACTTAAACTTGCTGTACTTGGTACAAATGAAAGACGATCGGATACTGTGACATCCACAGTTGCTGATGTTTTGGGGAAATTACTTGTCGTCGGAATAACAGATACAGATGCTGAAGTTCGTTTTTGCGTTTTAGAATCATTATTAAATGAAACATTTGATCAATATCTTGCACAAGCTGAAAACCTTTCAGCTTTACTTGTTTCAATGAATGATGAAGTTTTTGAAATCCGTGAACTTGCAACCTGTACGGTAAATATTCTTTTTTCATTTATCTTATTCGCAATTTGAATTTAAAAGAAATGTCAATATATATTTTTTTTTTAATTCTTTATATTCGAAACCAAACTTTTTAAGTACGTATAACATTTAATAACAAACAGAAATATGTTGAATTTATTTTTATCTTTGACTATACGAGAACTTTATTTAAAATGGTTCCTGATTTTGCTAGATAAACAGGAGTACGCTAAGTGTGTGCTTAATTCTGATCCGGTTTATTGATCTGTTTAGATTTATAAATCCGGAGTTGAATGTTCGAGAAGGCGTCCGCGACTGGATATGTGTTAAGATTAAGTTTCTCGGGTTAAGTGGGTTGACAACCTTGTTATAACCTAGAGCGCATTCTTCATTCTGAACACAAACACCAAACCTCTTCCTAGATCTCAGAGGCAAATAACGTCTAATGAGACATTCACTAATCAAACCTGGAGCCTCCTCCACAAGGAGGTCCAAAACGTTGAATAAATCTCAACAACCAATGTGACTTAAACCAAGAATCTTTTTCTTCCATATATATATATATATATATATATATATATATACTCGTATATTGTTTAAAATAATTGACTAGAATTTAAACTAAAATTTTATTTTCTTTCTTATAGTTTGGTCGACTGTCAGCTCTCAACCCTGCATACGTTATGCCATCTCTTAGGAAAACGCTAATTCAATTATTAATAGAATTAGAACATAGTGGCATTGGAAGAAATAAAGAACAGGCAGCACGTATGTTAGATCATTTGGCAGTCAATGCTCCAAGACTTGTGAGACCGTATATCGAGCCAATTTTAAAGGTATTTTTTATTTTATTTTATTTTTGTTATCGCCATGTGGGTATGGCTATAGAATTATTAACTTTGGTCCAAGACATGCAATTTGCCTTTGTTAAAACAATCTTTTAGGTACCTCTTACGTTAGATAAAATATATTATTTCATTTATAAATTTTTAATTCAACACCCCTGATATAAAAATTGGTAAATGCCAAAGAAGGGTGCTGACTTTTAATTTATTATGTGTAGTACTTAAAGAAAAACAAATTCTCTTAAAGCGAGAGAATGCGCTTCTCAAGGGTTCGCCTAAAAAAAAATCTTAAAGATTTTTCAGAATGTCTTAAGCCTTAGTTGCTAACTTGCAGGGGGGTCTAGGTTTTGGGCCCTGATGAACAGTATTGACGCTTACCACCAGGGTCGAGTATCGAATTTCGCCGGGGGTGGGGGGCCTGAACTAAATTTTTGTGCGGAAATTTTTTATAAATTAACGAAATTTTTGCCTTTAAAATTTTTTTGCATAAATTAAGCGCCCTTATACGGAAGCGCCTCGATGCTATGCATCCTGTGCTTACACGTAGAGCCCTGCTAACCTGGTAGTGTTCTTCTATGTAAGGGGTTTCTCTGGGTTCATGTGCGTGTAAAAACTAAGAATGTTTTAATATGCGTAATTTATAAAGGTCAAAATATATAAAGAGTGAAAATAAATCCAAAAAATTTGTATAGCATGCATTTTTTTATTCTTACAACAAACGTTACATGTTAAAACATTGTAATATTAATAATTATAATCTGTAGGGCCTTTGCAAGATGCCGGGTGGTATCGATCACAAAAGCAATGAAAATGCTAACAGAAATATGCTTTTTAGCAACGGCTTAAGATATGCTGGCAAATCTTTAACATTTTTTTTAGACCAACCCTTGAGAAGCGCATTTTCTCGCTTTAACAGAATTTGTTTTTCATTAAGTATTACACATAAAAAAATTTTCGTTCAAATCGGTGAGGGGAAGGCCGCGCACTCCCCTTGTAAACTTAATTTTTATTAATCAGTGAAATGGTATTGGATATTGAAAAAATTGCGAGAACTTTAGCCTTTATAGAGGATGAGCATTCGATAAGCCGAAAGGGCTTTAAATGTACAGTGAGGGACGATATTAAGTCCCACCCATGCGTGATTATTTATATTGTATTATATATATTTTAATAGAAACTTTCATGGTTCAAACCTAGAAAATTTCCAATAAAGATTTTCATTTTCTTTTATAAAAACAATGAAATAATCACAAGTAGAAAACGCATGGGTGGGACTTAATTGTTGCGTTCACTGTACACAAGATAGGCTAATTTTGAAAGATATAGAAACTGGCACTTATTCTCGAAGGTTCCGGGCGCAGGAGGGTAATATTGAGTGCCCTGTTTTTTTTTTTTTTTGCTGTTTGTATAAATTACCAATTGATAATAATCTTTTTTTTCTTATAGGTTTTAGTGCCTAAACTTAAAGAACCTGAACCGAATCCTGGAGTGGTCATAAGTGTTTTAAGAGCAATTGGCGACCTCGCTGATGTCAACGGTCAAGAAATGAGGAAATTTATTGGTGAACTCTTACCAATATTACTTGATTTATTAGGAGATTCAAGCTCTCCGGAGAAGCGTGGCGTCGCTCTTTGGACCTTGGGACAATTAGTAGAAGCCACTGGATACGTTGTCGAACCCTATAACCAATATCCTTCATTACTTGATCTTTTGTTTACTTTTCTCAAGACTGAACAACAAGCGCTCGTTCGTCGAGAAACTATCAGAGTCCTTGGACTTTTAGGGGCTCTTGATCCTTATAAACATAAAATGAATTTAGGACAAATTGATTCTCAGGTATTTAAAAGACTGCATTTAATAAATATTTAAAAGATTTCAACTATTAGAAGAATGGAGAAATAAAATCAACCACATCTGACGTATTTTTATTGTATAGGGTGGATCATTTAAACAGGGTTGCTCGGTTAAAACCAGTGGTTTTAACCGTTCTGGTTTTAATCCAATTTTAACCAGTGATTTTTATTTAATTTTAATTCAGTACTGTGTGAAGTTTTTTAAAATTAAATCTCGCAGTTAAAGGGGATATTAATAAAAAAAAAAATTTGATTTCAAGGGTTTAAATATGCTATCGGAAACTAAATAGTCTATCCCGTCACAAAAAATTCTGGCTGCACCACACACAACTTTCTATATATATAGTTGTTTCTGGCTTTTCTGATAGGATATATTTAGTTTCCAATAACACATAAGAACTCAATAGAAATGTTTTTATTAATCAAGCAGAGGAATAATATTTATTTATATTTTGTTTACAACTATTTCTCTTATTTTTTTATATGGTGCACAAGAGTAAAGTGGGTCTCAAACAAATTTGAGGGCAAAATGAGAATATACATTTTAAAAAGCAACTAAAAAATAATTGATTTATGAATTTTAATCAAAATCGTTTGAGCAAATTTTGAGAAAATCGAAAACAACCCAAAAGTACATCAATAAAGTATTAGTACTCTTTGGTCGATTTTATTTAAAAGTTTATTTTCACATGTCGGGAGGGTACCAACTAATATAAAATTTCAACTTCATAGTTCTTTTCCTTCTTGCTTTTTTTTACCATAGACAGACAGATCCTTTTGTGGAACTTTCTTTTTTGGACTCAGGTAGCCTCAAAACATGTATTTCAATCAAAATGTGATCATTATATATTTATATCAATACTAATAGCATAAAATAGAAAAAATAGTTAATAGTTAAAACCAATTTTGGAGGGTCAAAATTTTAACATTTCTGCATTTAACCCTTCGGTATGTAAAAATGAATGTTAGGTGGAGCTAATTTTATTTCTCGATACTTATACTATATTTCTTAGCAGAGTTAATATCTGTTTTCTTTTTTATAGGGCGATGCGACATCTCTGTTACCAATGTCAGATGAAATCAGTCATGAGCTTACAACCAGCGAGATGCTTGTAAACATGGCGCCATCGAGTCTTGAAGAGTTTTATCCAGCCGTAGCCATAGCGACACTCATGCGCGTGATTCGTGATCCCACGCTTTCCAATTATCACACAATGGTGGTTCAAGCTGTTACTTTCATTTTCAAATCTCTTGGTATAAAATGTGTACCATACATTGCCCAAGTAATGCCAAGCTTTCTTAATGTTATTCGCCATGTTGATGTAAATATCCGTGAATTTCTTTTTCAACAAATGGCTGTTCTTATTGCTATTGTTAAACAACATATACGCAATTATCTTGAGGATATTTTTGCATTAGTACGAGAATTTTGGATTCCCGGCTCATCACTTCAGCCGACTTTGATTATGCTTGTTGAACATGTTGCTGTTGCTCTAGGAGCAGAATTTAAAACTTATTTGCCTCAGTTAATGCCTCAAATTTTAAGAGTTTTAGCCCATGATTCTAGTAAAGATCGATTAGTAACAGTAAAATTATTACAAGCGTTACCTAAATTCGGAGCAACACTTGATGATTATTTACATCTCGTTTTGCCTGCAGTCGTTAGACTGTTTGATGGACCACCCGCTGTAGCGAAAGCTGCACTTGAGGTAAATTTCTTTTCTTTTTATTAATTAATTGGACGATGTTATGCATGAAGGAACCAAGCGCCATTAACATAAAGCGGAGATTCATTTGCTCAATAGTAAACAAACCCATTGGCAATGACTTTTTTTCTTGTTTTATACCAAAAGAGTACACAAAGTAATAATGTTGTGATTTAAATAAAGAGGTAGATATTCTTTTTCCCTACAAGATGGCGGTCTTATCTTAATTTCGATCATATTGACGCTTGGTTCCTTTATGCATAACATCGTCCAATTATTCTTCTTTGAATGATAATTCTCATCAATGACTGAACTAGAAGTTGGATTGCAGGGTGTTTTTTCAACTAAAATTTAAATTAATTATTCTTTGAATCAAGATTATATTGTCTTTTACAAAAATTTTTACAATTTGTGAGATCAAAATTAATATAAATGAATAATTTTCTAAAACAATTTTTTAAAAATATTTATACAATATTTCTTTCTCTTATATGAATGAATGTAGGGATGAAACGATGCCATAGAGATATCGATACTTTTATTCGATACCTTATCGGTCGCATAGTATCGATACTTACTCGTATCAGTTAATTTTTTTCACAGCTTTTTTTTGTAAAATATTGCCACACTAGACTCTGGAGGTCTTATCTTCACTATAGAATTAATACACTAAAAGCATTAAACATAAGAAAATAGAAAACTTCGAATTACATTAACTATAATAATAAACATCAATGACAAAATTAGAGGCTAGGAGCTTATCAAACAGCTATCAACTGCTTAAAACTAAAAAAGCATCCAAACACTCCAATAATAAAAAGTAAAAACCATTCCACTTATTTCTATTGTAAATAAGTATAAATTTACGAAATAAAATGTAAATGTTCTTCCGATTTAACTAATCATCGCGTACGTGTACCGAGGTATCGATACGAGTATTTTTGACCGATACCTTCTTGGTACTCGATTTTAAAAGTACTTGGTATCAAAAGAAAAGTATCAAGTACAGTGAACGCCAAAGTCAAGTCCCACCCATGCGTTTTCTACTTGTGATTATTTCATTGTTTTTATAAAAGAAAATGAAAATCTTTATTCGAAATTTTCAAGGTTTGGACCATGAAAGTTTCCATTAAAAAAAAACAATGAAATAATCACAATGGGACTTAATATTGTCCCTCACTGTACTTGTATTTACTCGTATCGTTTCATCCCTAAATGTATATATCTTTATTTAAAACAAATTTTATTAATATATTTATTTTGCTGGTGGGACAAACGCTTCCTCTCTGGATTCTAACGCGGGATCTCCACTCGCTATTTGCACTTGACCAATTTTCTTTTATCTACACAAATATCCTGCAATCTAAAATCAAAAACTATCAAATTAATGAATTATAATTTTGTTTCTTTGTAGGCCGTTGATCATCTAGTGGATTCTCTCGATTTTAGTGAATACGCAGCACGTGTAATACATCCTCTTGTAAGGACTTTAGACACTAATCCTGATTTACGACCAATCGCTATGGAGACTTTATGCGCTTTAGTCGCTCAACTTGGCCGAAAATATACAATTTTTATTCCATTGGTCCAAAGAGTGATTGCGAAACATAAAATTTCATGTCCCCGTTATGAGGCTCTTACTTGTAAAATGATTGAGACAACTGTCGCAGAAGAAGATGACTATTTAATGGTGCAACATAAACCATCGCGTTTGAAAAATCGAGATCCAACATTAACTGCTTTAGATACAACTTTGATTAAACAACTTAAGGTAAAATACAACTAACAAGTATACAAACATTGATTATATAGTAGGCTGGGATGAGTAGAATAATGGGGTTGGAGAATAAAAACCAGCATGCGTGCCACAAATAACTGCCACCAGTTTGCCTTTGATGAATTAAAAATTCTCCATTATGAAGAAGACAGGCAAAAAAAGAAAATTCTTGAGAGATGCTATATATATCTCAATTCGACTCATGCTGTTAACCATCAGACAGACAGACACTAAAGATCTTAATATGTACTATATAGCATTTCTCAAATAGAAGGGGTGGAATCCCCCCTTTTTTATGATTTTTCCAAAAAAACTAATTTAAACTCCTCGTTGTATATTTTATATAATTTTTTATCCTATTTTATTTATTCTTTTATATTGTTGAATGTTTTTGTCTTCTTTCATTAATACTCAATTTTGCAAACAAAAATAAGATCTTTCTCAAAGTTTGAATAAAAAAATGTTTGAAAAAATTTATGAAGACAAAAGCAATACGGAGGTGCCATCTAATGACAAATTTATAAACGAAGATGACCGTTCTTTTAATAGATTATTATATGTGTATTATTTTTTTAATATCAATCCTGCATCAGAGCGGTCATCAGCTTAAAGAAGGCACCTCATAAAAAACTTGTATGACGCCCCTAAGGCTTTTAAATAATTTTTGGACCAAGCCCACTTGTAATATTGTGTATTGCTCATCTCTATTTATCTTTTGTTAATGAAATTTTTTAAAGCGCGGCACTGAGGATGATGCATGTCATATGCGTTGAAATATTTGCCAAATAAAGGACGTCAGGTGGAGCGATTAATCTGCTGGTTGTTATTCTCCAATATTTAAATTAACTAATCGACAACATACACAAGTCAATTCTTAAAAAACTTGCCTTTTTTAAAATTCTTGTTTAAATATTTATACAGTGGAATCCCGATTATTCGTATCTCGCTAGCTCCTACAAACTTACCGATCCCCTGAGAAAAAGCCGATAACTCGTATAAAAAACACTGCATTTTAGTCTCCTCGGTAATTCGTAATATCTTGATGCTTGAGGTCACTTAGAACGTCTTTTAATTCGTATTTGCAGCCTAGAAAGCTCGTTAATTCGAACTGTTTTCAAGAGGGGGAAGGAGAGAGACAAGTTTTTCTCGTTCATTCGTAATCTTTTCACTAAAAGGAAATGAGGAGAGGAGAGAGAAAAATTGAGAGCTTCTCTTACATTTTCTCTTTCCTTTTTTGCGATTTCTGATCTGGAAACAAAAATAAAACCATATTTGTAATCAGTGGCGTCATTTCAACTTTTTTTTGGGGGGGGGGCAAACTTTTTTTTCTTAAAATTTATTTACAAACAGGTACTCTAGTTTGGCCAAAATATATTTAATTTAATAGAATAGGAAGAATAAATGAGCAAGCAGCTAGTTATATTTCAATTTATTAACAAACCAGGGCCGACGTTTCGGTCACGTATGGGACCATCTTCAGGGCCAGGTTAATGTCTGAAAATGTCTGAAAATACATTCACTCTCAAATCATCATTCACTCTCTCTCCATGGTATGATAATAATTAAAATTTGAGGCATGATCATGATTAATTTACGTATAATTGTGAATGCCCAATATAACTTGGCGAGGATTGTATGTATTTTCAGACATTAACCTGGCCCTGAAGATGGTCCCATACGTGACCGAAACGACGGCCCTGGTTTGTTAATAAATTGAAATATAACTATTTATTAAGAATAATAGAAAATTTTAAAAAAATCAGAGCCCTTGGGGGAGGGCAAATGCTCCCCTGCCCCCCAAATGACGCAACTGTTTGTAATGCTCCTATAATTTAACTATCAAATTTTAGTGCATTTTCTTTATATAGTTGGAATTCACTTACTCTCAGACGTTGAATCCATTTGACGAAATTAAAATAACCAAAAACACAATGAAATTGAGAGCGATTGAAAATTATGTTTTTTTTTTTTACGAGCTCCCCATCGAAGCTCAGATTCAAATAGATTTTGAGAGCCTCGATATGTGTATATGACTCTCAAAAACGGACGTTTCTAACAGTAAATATTCTAATAAAACTCTTTAGGGCTTAAAACAAGGTACTTCCATTCTGCCATACTCCAGTTCTTCCTGGCACGACCGAATCATCGGTGAGGATCGGTGGGCTATGAGGAGAGGAGGAGACCAAAAAAAAAAGTTGGACTTTTGGCCACATTTCCGGGATGTGCGTCGTTCCCGTGACGATACGATTTATCGGCATTCTACTGTATTTATTATAATTTATTATTATCTCTATTTAGTAACTGCGCTAAAAAGGTGCGACTGGAAATATTTACATAATAAATATGTTAAATTGTTTTTACGAAACTAGACAAGAAAAATTATTTAAAATCTTATACTTGCTGAGATTACTTGTCTGTAATTTTAAGCTGATTTTAAAAAGAAAAAACCTTATCTAGCTTTTTTTTCTTTTTAAAATCAGCCCTTTATCTGCTTAAAATTACATACAAGTAATCTCAGCAAGTATAAATATGTTAATAGAATAAATTTGACGAATTCCATTTTCGATTAGGCCTATTAATTAATTATAAATATTGTGTTTAAGGTTTTGGCACCTAATCTTCAAGAAGTTTGGACTGCTTCAAGACGTGTCTCCAAAGATGATTGGCTCGAATGGCTTCGCATGTTAAGCATTGCTCTATTAAAGGAATCGCCATCACCAGCGTTACGCTCCTGTTGGGCACTTGCACAAACTTATTCTCAATTGCCCCGAGATTTATTTAACGCTGCTTTTGTTTCGTGTTGGGCTCAACTCTCTGCTCCAATGCAAACTGAATTTATATCTAGTCTTGAACAGGCACTTGCTGTTCCTGATGTCCCTGAATTAACTCAAACTATTTTAAATTTAGCCGAATTTATGGACCATTGTGATTTGGGAGCATTACCATTACATCCAGCGTTATTAGGCGAGAGAGCGATGCAATGTCGAGCTTATGCAAAGGTAATTCCTTTTATTTTTAAATATACTAGCTCACTCTTGGTTATATGTTTTAAATCTGTAATATTTTATAGGCACTTCATTATAAAGAAGCTGAATTTCATCAAGAACCGAATGCTTCAGTTTTTGAGGCACTAATTTCCATTAATAATAAACTTCAACAGAAGGAGGCGGCTGAAGGCATCCTTGAATATGTAATGGCCCATCATGAGCCAGAATTACGAGTGATGGAAAGGTGGTATGAGAAACTACATAGCTGGGAACGAGCTCTCGACGCTTATGAACAAACTCTTAAACAACAGGTGAAATATTTGTCACTAATTGTCCTTCTCTAAATTCAACGCGCTTCCTTAATTTTGAGATGATACTCGTAAATTGTGACAGGTACCCAAAATGAGTTGATAAAAATGAACTTTTTTTTCTTTAAAAATTTGACAAGAATAAAGATATGAGATTCTAAACGTATTTTTAATGCTGAATTCAAATATCACTTCAGTTTAGGTCCATCAGGCACAGTTTTAGGGAAAAAATAGATTTTAATAGAAACATACTCTAAAACGGCTCTTATTTTGAATTTTCAAGATTTTTTTAAGCCGACACCCCTTAAAAATATGCAGATAGCTATAATTAGAGACGGGATTTTAAGAAAAATGCTTTTTGCTGAATTTTATATGCAATCATTAGATATTTAATTTCTACACGATTTACGAAAAGCTAAGTGTATTGAGATTGTATTTTTTATGCTTTTTTGAGTTTTCATGCTGCTTTTCATCCCTTCGTGCTTACTTGAACTTATTTTACGAATATTTATAAAATTTTTAAAAATAATTAAAAACATTATTCAGCAAAAATGTTCAAGTAAAGCAAATCCTTTGGCAACTGCGCAAATCACGCTTTCCTTTTTCTGGCTCGGGCCCCCTGGACCCCCTACTCTGGCTTCAGTCGTGAAAACCTGTTAATAATTAACGAGATTATAAACAAAGCAATTGTCAGCCTGGTAAAAAAAAAAAAAAACACTGGCCGTGGGCGGGGCGATAACGCCTTGTGCCGATTGAGATTTTCAGGGGGGGGGGGGGCGGTAGAAGACCCAGAGAAAATAGGGGGCATTGAGATGGCGCAGAAGGGGCTTGGGCATATTAAAAAATATAGTCTAAAAAAGACAAAAAAATCTGGTGTGACTGCGCACAGCACACAACTTTCTCTTACCTTCGGTAATCGAAAGTTGTGTACTGTGCTTGTCACACCAGATTTTTTGTGTCGACATGTATTTAGTTCCCGTCAGTATGGTACATTCGATTTTCAAGATGTAAAATTTATAAGTATGGCAAAATGTTTATATTTTGATATCATGGGAACCATTTCTCCTATCCTTTTCTATGGAGAACAAGAGTAAAGTGGTCTTCAGAAGATTTCAATCACAAAATGAGAATATACATTTTAAAGAGCAACTAAAAAATAGTTGATTTTGAATTTTAAAAAAAATCGTTGGAGCAAATTTTGAGAAAATCGAAAAAAACTGAAAAAGTGCATCAGTAAAGTACTAGTACTTTTTGGTCGATTTTGTTAAAAGCTTTGTGTCCGTCCCAGGGGGTGCCTAACTTAAATATAAAATTTCAACCTCCTAGCTCATTCTTCGTTCTTGAGATATTTTGTTCACAGACACACCCACCCACCCACAGACACACAGACAGACCATGTCGCGAAAACCACTTTTTGGATTCAGGGGACCTCAAAACGTGAAGATCCATCAAAATCTCGACATCGAATTTTTGACATGAATCCAATACTTTCTCTCTTATATATATATTACATATATACATAGGTAAGAGAAAGTAAAATACAGTAAGTAAGTAAAATTAAGATGGGTGGGGGGGGGGAGAGGGCTCTAAAAAAAACATATTCTCTAAGGGGGTGAGAAAAATAAGGTTGAGAAATGTTTTAGTTGCTTTGATAACTATATATCTGAATTCAGTATAAAAAAATATTCTTGATTCACTAATCAGATTTCTTGTGAAGAAATCCTTCACCAGTCGACCAGTGTTATTGGAAACAGAATAAAAAACTTTCAAGAAACTGGAGCTTAAAATTCGGAGAGATAAGATATTAGGACTTAATTATAGTTTTTTGCTATTTGCTCTTCTGGTGTTATAAAAATATTTACATAGAGAGAGGCGGGGAAGACGAGATTTCAAAAATTATTTTTTTTTAACCAACATAGGTTCGAAAAAAAAAATTAGGGCTGCTCTGAATTGCAAGGAAGCAGCGACATCTAAAAATTTAGGAAGCACTGATCGAACTTACTAAGGAATTAAAGAAAAACTGATTTTGTATCCATTTCTAGCCCCATGATTTAGATTTGGCCTTGGGTCAAATGCGTTGTATGGAAGCCCTTGGGGAGTGGGGTCAACTCTCCGATGTGGTCAAAGATCATTGGCATCGTTTGACTGACCCTGAACGACAACGAATGGCAAGAATGGCCTCAGCTGCTGAATGGGGTCTTGGACGATTTGAGCTGATGAAACAATACGTTTCTTTAATTCCAAAAGATTCACAGGTAATTCAATTCATCAACAATATTAATCTTAAAATGTTTTTTTATTTAATATTAATAAAATAAAATAACAGGATGGCTGTTTTTTCCGAGCCGTGCTTGCTGTTCATCAAAGTAATTTCTCTGAAGCACAACAATTAATTGATAACGCCCGTGATTTATTGGACACGGAGTTAACCGCAATGGCAGGTGAAAGCTATCAAAGAGCCTATGGAGCAATGGTTAATGTACAAATGCTTGCTGAACTTGAGGAAGTTATTCAATACAAATTAGTACCTGAACGACGACCTGTTATTCGTGAAATGTGGTGGAGAAGATTACAGGTATTTTTTTGTTTTTATATAATAATAAAATTGAAGTTTCTAACTGCAAAACTCACATTTTCAACTTTGATTTTAATCAAAGGGTTGAGAGCTCCCGGGATCTCAAAGGGGGGAGGGAATTTGCTTTAAATTTATCCACCAATATATTCTTAATATTAGAAATTAAAATAAAATATTTTTACTTTTCTTAATTATGAGAAGCTTTACGTCTAGACAGGGGGGTTTTGCCCCCTAGACCCCCCTTAACTGGCTCGGGACCGCCTGTGGCGGACCCTCGCCTTTTTTTTTTCATTTCGGCTGCAAAGGCCATTTGACTTTTATAAATTTATTGATTATTTATTTAATACATGTATCGATGGCTTCCGGCGGGCGTTCAAAGGCCTTGTTTTTCGGGGGCCACCTATCCCGATTTTCAGCACCACTTGCTGTTGCTTAACAATGATGATCTTGGTGGCTGTCGCCTTTCCTTAATTAAGAAAAACCGAACCGATGGTGGGAATCGCAGCTAGTTTATTTATAAAAATTTTAGAAAAAGTTCAAATTAAAGTCCCTTTTTGTTGTTGTTTATTTAAGAAGAGTTTTGCATTTAGATCCTTCAGCTCTTTCATTTCTATTTCAAAATAAATTTAATATTTTTGTAGTAAGGATTAAAGAAAAGAGCTGCTACGTTTATTTCGTTTATTAGTCACTTCTAAACGACGTTTCGGTCAGATATACAACCATCCTCAGGGCTGAAGCTTGTCAACGAAATTCCTCAAAAGTTATTTCTTGTCATTTAAGAAATAATTAAACAACTCGATGGGATTTTCTTGACATGCTTCAGCCCTGAGGTTGATCGTTATTGAACGAAACGTCGGCTTGATGTGACTAATAAACGTTGCTTCAATCGCTCTCTTCTTTATTCCTTACTACAAGATCCCCTCAGCCTATTCACCTCACTGTAATTTAATATTTTTTTTTTTTTTAGGGTTGCCAGTCCGTTGTAGAAGATTGGCAACGGATTGTTCAAGTTCGAGCTTTAGTTGTCTCACCACAAGAAGATCATCGTACATGGCTTAAATATGCATCATTATGTCGCAAATCGAATCGTTTAAGACTTTCACATAAAACTTTAATAATGTTGCTTGGCTGTGACCCCTCACAGATTCCAGATCAGCCCCTCCCCGCTCAATTGCCACATGTGACATTCGCTTATTGTAAACATATGTGGTGCTCGGGCCAACATCAAGAAGCATTTGCGCAATTGCATCGCCTCGTCCATACAACACTCTTACAACCGACATCTAGTCAAGAAGAAGGCGAAGTTTTGGCGCGACGTAGGCTTTTAGCAAGGTAAATAGGAAATGATCTAGCACTTGATGACTTAATTTATTGTTCATTCTTCCCAGTGCATAAATTGCTTCTTACTATTTAATACACTCAGAGTTAGGGCGGGATTTATGCCCTAGGCCAACCTTAGAGGCCAGCAATAGTCAGTAGCGTATCCAGGTAGAGACGAAGGGGGCGTTGCGCCAACGGTGCACAACTTTCTCTTACCGAAGGGTAAGTGTGCTGTGCGCCAGTCACACCAGATTTTTGGTATTATTATTACAATCACATTGCCCTTGATCAATGACTGAAAACAGAGAACAAGCCTCTCACCACCTATTTATCGCATACGACAGTCGCGCTAGTGTGAACGCTCCCTTGCGATATGTCGGCCCGATCTATCGTTAGCAACAATCGCTAGCGATAATATCGCCCCAGTGTCAACGACGCCTAAGAGTTTCCATGCATGGGCCGCCTCCTGAAGCCTAAAACAGACCGGTCACTATTCAAATTTTTCATAAACAATTAAAGGAGGCAGTAAAATAAAAAAAAATTATAATTTGTAAGTCTTGCAAAAAAATTATTATTTTTTCCGTGTAGGCTTCTCTATGGACAGTCAAGATCCCCCCCCCCCCCCCCCTCTTCACTTCCTTACTTTAACAACGAATCGAAATATAAATTGAAGTACATTTTTTTTATTTATTTATGGAACAAATTAGGAAAAAATATGTTATAATAATTTATTTATCTCCTATCAAAGGCCTCAATAGCAGATTCGATAGCGGTCTGATCCAATTTTCGGTGATTAACTTTTTTAAAAATTTTCCAGAATCACTCATTTATAGTGAATTAGTCTTTATCATTGAAGATAAGCAGTCGGTTAACTAAACCTTTGTAATCCAAAACAAGGAAAATAATTTTTATTTTTTTTTTAAGCCTACACTTTCACGCTACTAGGTGACTTTTGTATTACGCTAAAAACTCGATTATTCAAAAGTTTGGTGCAGTTCAGCTATTTTTGGTTGGTTGGTGGCCAAGAATAATTGTATAAATTGACATCTCTTAAAATAATTGAATATACAGACACACCAACTTAGCAATGAAACGTTAAACAATTATTCTCTCCAACCGACTCTGAAAATGGCCTAGACCCGGAGCTGAAACGTTTGGGCAATTTAAATAAAACAGATTTGACTACAATCTTTTTTCCGCCTCATCTCAATACTCGCCACAAAATACACTCTAATCCTTCAAAACTCTTTTAATTTGTATTTGGTTCGTGTCGTGTTTAGATGGAGTCATTTAGGGAGGGGAGCAGTGGGAACATTCACCTATGGCTTTTTTATTTTAAAATAAATAAACTCTTTAATTTATTACATCAAAGTCATTTTTGAGATATTTAAGAAAAAAGTCCCCCCCCCCCCTTCTCCCAAGGAAATGTCGAAATGCCTCCACTATATTTGTTAGTCAGGATGATTTCTTTTTCTACTGAATATATTTGAATATAAGTTTTCGGTGTAAATTCCCCAATTTTTATTTATTTTCTTGCAAATAAAGAGCCGAAAAAAAAACGGAAGGACAAAAGACGCACTCACCAATTAAATTACACTAAAAAAAGAGAAACTTCTTCCACGCCTTCTGGATATCTAAAAATTGTTATTTTTTTAGGTGCTACCTTCGTCTGGGACAATGGCAAGAGAGCCTTCACGGAATCAATGAGATTTCAATTCCATCAGTTCTCCAATATTATTCAGCAGCTACAGAGAACGATTCTACTTGTTATAAAGCTTGGCATTCTTGGGCATCGATGAACTTTGAAACAGTTCTTTATTATAAACACCAAGCAACTGATAAACTTAATTCAGCTCATATAACACAATTCACAGTTCCTGCGGTGGATGGGTTTTTTCGTTCGATTGCCTTATCTCGGGATTCGTCTCTTCAAGATACTTTACGCCTCTTAACTTTATGGTTTGATTATGGACAATGGCCAGAAGTGTATGATGCAATTGTGGAAGGGATACGTACCGTTGATATAGATACTTGGCTTCAGGTATTTTGTTTTTTACTTTTTCTTTTTTTATCACGGTATTTAAGGGGCTACGGGGGTGAAGTGGTTACGAATGTTTTTCCAGCTAAGATGGCGTTGTGTGTCATTAAAAGGATGCCCAAATATCAAATAATTCAAAAATTTGCCAAGAGATGTCAAAATGGTAGCTAATAATATTTAATGCATTTGGTTGATTTTCATTGATCTTTTAACAATAAATACTTTATAAATGTTATTACATGTTATGTATCTTTTATAAAAAGCATAAAAATATATAAATATGGGCCAGATATAGGCCATTACGCGATCGGCTGTTAGACTAGCCTGCCATCTATTGCAAGAATGATGAACTTATTTGACAGTTGATTTTTTAATAAATCATCTAACTGTAAGCTTATTTCAAAAATTTCTTATTTAATATGTGATTAATAGTAACAATAAATTCATTTTTAAATTTTAAAAAAATTAAAGATTATTGGGACAGATTGTTTTTTTGTATTAGCTTGATAACAAAAAAATTAATTACGATAATCTTTTAATAAGTCATTAAAAAAATTATGGCTCGATGTCCCAATAATCTCTTATGAATTTAATTCATTTAAAAAAAAACCGCATTGAAAAATTCCTTATAATAGTCTAGTTTTTTTTTAAAGTACGTTTAGACGTCGCTCCTGAACCCCCTTAAATAAATATTTCATTTTTTTTTCTCAGGTAATTCCTCAATTAATAGCACGTATCGATACTCCACGAGCTTTAGTATCTCGATTGATACATCATCTCCTGATTGATATTGGCAAGCATCATCCCCAAGCTCTAGTATACCCGCTCACAGTTTCCTCAAAATCTGCAAGTCAAGTAAGTAAGCCTACAAAATTTTGTTTGAAAAAGGCAAAGGAAACGGGATTGAGATTATATCCCAAGAGGAGACTTTGGATAATAATATGCCTGGCACGAATCCATAGACACCCAAATGGAAAATATGTTATTAAGGTGCGCGTCTCCGCGTCTCGGGGGGCTAATTTTGGGACTTTTCAGCGCCCACATTTTTGAATCTATTTCCCTCAAATTTTTTTATATTAAATTTATTTAAAAATTTCAAATAATATCAACTCTTTTTTTTTTATTAAAAAAAAAATATAATATTTTTTTTAATATAAAAAAAATAAAATAAAAAAAAAAAAAAAAAAGTTATAAATATTTAATTAAATAATTAATTAATAAATAATATTAAAATTTTTTTTTTTTTTTTTTTTTTTTTAAAATTTAAAAAAAAAAAGTGAAAAGGGTTGTATTTTGGGGGGGGGGAAATGGAAACGCTGTGCCCTCCCGTCCCCCCTTTTTGTCTTGTGTTTTTTGTCGTGTTCCCCTCCCCAGAAAAAAAATGTCTTTGGATCAGACAATGGCACTTTAATGTCTTTAAAAATTTCTAGCCTTATATCTGTGCTTTCCATCTACTTGAACAAGTATTGTAGTTACCTGTTTTTTATTGCTGGCCTTCCCAATTTTTTCTCTCATCCCACAATTCTGTCTTGTCAAGGAAAGTGTTCAAGTCACTAATTCCTTGGGGTCACCCATCCGAGGTTTCACCACGCTTGGCATCCCTTTACCGCACGATTGTGGTGACTGTTGATCTTCTTCGTTGCCCTCCCCTCCTTTGTATCCAAATGGCTTAAATAAAATCATCGGACTGCCTGAGATCCAAACCCGCGACCCTTGGCCAGCACGCTAGCCACTAGGCCAAAGCCCGAGGACTAGTTTTTATTTTAATAAATAAGAAAAATTGAATTTAAGAGGAATCGCTTGATACTACTGTAGTTTAAAAATAAATGATAAATAATATAGACTACAGTATTATTATAAGTATAAATATTAATATATAATATAAATAAATATGATTTGGTAGTTGTGAATATATTTGATTTTAATTTTAATGAGGACAAATTCAAGCAAATAAAATGCCTTTATTTGTTCCTTGATTCTGGAAGCGCCAAGCCTGAAAGAAAGGGTGTCCATGTAATAAAAGGCGCTATCCTAGCGTTAGGGAAAGCGTGTAGACTTGGCGCGCGCGCAAGCAATCCTCCACTCCAAACGTCACCTTTAGACAGACACGTTTTCCTGCGCTCTTTCCCGCCGGGGGGCGCAAGTGTAAAGGCCGCTATTATCTGATAAGCAGCCCAGAGAGCTAAGTTAGCTACTGGAAAGACTCGTGTCAACGCCTAATCGAAAAAGAATTAGCCAATCAAGTTGCTAAAGACATTAACTTGTCTAACAAGTAGGTGACTCCGAGTTATCCAAAATACACCATTCAAAATTCTTTTAAATTTGTATTTGATTTGTGTCATGTTTAGTGGGATTATTTAGGGGTGGGGGTTTTTTATTTAAAATAAATAAACTCTTTAATTTATTCCCCCCCCCCCCCCATCTTCTACTTCCGATCTAATTTGCAATTTTTTTTCCAGTCAAGACGAACAGCTGCAAATAAAATTCTAAAATCTATGTGTGAGCATAGCTCTCAACTCGTAAACCAAGCAATTATGGTGTCAGATGAACTCATTCGAGTTGCAATTCTCTGGCATGAATTGTGGCACGAAGGTCTAGAAGAAGCTAGTCGACTTTATTTCGGAGAAAGAAACGTTAAAGGAATGTTTGAAACTCTTGAGCCACTGCATGAATTGCTTGAAAGAGGCCCTCAAACTCTTAAGGAAACTTCCTTTAATCAGGCTTATGGGCGAGATCTAGCAGAAGCTCATGAATGGTGTCATAGGTAATAAATATTTTTTCAATTTTTAAGAATTTCATTTAGCTATTTAATTTCTTATATATTTTAGATATAAAGTTTCGGGAAATGTTCGAGATCTTAATCAAGCTTGGGATTTATATTATCATGTATTTCGACGAATTTCACGTCAACTTCCTCAATTGACAAGTTTAGAACTTCAATATGTTAGTCCTAAACTTTTAATGTGTCACGACTTTGAACTTGCAGTTCCTGGAAGCTATGCACCAGGGCAACCCATCGTTAGAATTCAAAACATTCAAAGCTCGCTTCAGGTGAGTTTCCTATTTATTACCTGTTTAGATATATTAGTTAAGTGGCGTCTTTTTGAACCAAATTTTCTAAGAACAATAGAAATAAGCCTGAAGGAAATCTCTTCGCCTCGCACCATCATCGTTTCTGTCAGCTCTTACGATTAGAATTCTTGTAACTGTCAAACAGGTCTATTCTCTAAGCAAAAACGTTACTTTTAACGTCTGAAATCAGCGTTCGTCATTTTAACACCTCTTGACTAAAATTACTATTTTGTAAGCAAAAACTTTAACGCCAAAGCGTTAACATTTAGTCAATAGTGTTAAAAATTATGTCATGTCCAGGGGTGCCTGTAATATTTTAACGCCGTATTTACAAAATTTCGTCTTTAACCTAAAAAGAAAGCTTATGATTTTGACAGCTGTAACATGTTAACTTCGCTGTTAAAACTTTGTTTAGAGAACAGCATGTTTTTAACGCTGGTGTGTCAGATGATGAGACTAGATTGAAAATAACAAATCAAGTTAGTAATGCGCATGCGCGAGGGGTGTAAAAACACGAACAAGCAGAAAACAGCTATCTTCATATGGATCGTTAACACCTGGTGCTAAAAATTAAAATGTTAACGTCGCTGTTAAAACTTGGCTTAGAGAATTTTTTAAAGCTGATGTTATTACTTTACATTTTAACACCCAATTTATGATGTTACATTTTAACGTCCAATTTTAGTGGATAGAGCTGTAAGTTTTTACGTCTTTTGCGTCGCAGCAATGCTCATGAAACACACCAGAGTCTAACTAATATACCTATAGTCGCTGATGCATTTTCACAACTTCATTATTATTATTATAATCTTATTTATTCTAATTTCATATAACTATAAGCCTTAATTTAATGATTTATAAATAATATTTGTAGGTTATTACATCCAAACAACGTCCTCGGAAATTATGTATCAGAGGATCTAATGGGCGAGACTATATGTTCCTTCTTAAAGGACATGAAGATTTGCGTCAAGACGAGCGTGTCATGCAACTCTTTGGCCTTGTTAATACCTTATTACTTAATGATCCAGATACCAGCAGGTAAAAAAAAATTCCTATCTCAAAAAAATTTAAAATAGATAAATTGTAAAAATGAAAGAAGAAATGACGCCACTGGTCAACAGTCATCAAATCCCCCTTCCCACTACATTTGGAAATAGCATGATTGGGGGGGGGGGAGACTATTTATCATGGAATAATGAAATTCACGCATTTACTTATTACCTTATAGCTTTAGAAATTCACCGATTTTATAATCAGGAAATGAAAAATTTGCCAGGAAAACAAAACAAAAAGTTTTTTTTTATTTTGTTTCCCTGAGTTGGTATTTTCCTTCATTTCCTGATTACGCCTAAATACAATCATAAACACCGATTTTTATTTTCTCTTATCTACATGTATTTAAGAAATAAAGGAAGTAAAATATTACAAAGAGAAAAAATTCAATGTCGAGGTTTGATTACAAATTTACGTTTTGAAGTTTGAATCTAAAAAAAAAGATTGTCTCAAAAATATTCTGTTTTTGTGCTTGTGACCAAGGCGTTCCCAAGAGGGTAGGGGGAGAGGGTGCTGTTTGGGACCAGAACTAACTAGATTTAATAGAAATATAAAATAAAATGTTTAATTTAAGAAAATATTAAAATTGTCCATAAATTTTGGCAGCAAATTGGCAAAACAAAATTTTATATCTCAAGCCTTCTTCCTTTCATATTTATTGATAAAATCAAGGGTGAGGAAATTATATCTTAAACTCCATATAAATTTCTCTGTTCCCCTATGGCTTAGGATAACAAAATTTCTCATTAAATAATCTCACTGTACGACCTTTTGTGGGTATAGTTTATAAATCCAAGCCTAAACGATAGTTTCTGGCAATTCTAAAATTGATCGATCTTTTATTTTTCTTTCCAGGCGAAATTTGACGATCCAGAGATATGCTGTTATTCCTTTATCAACCAACAGTGGACTCATCGGTTGGGTTCCTCATTGTGACACCCTGCATACTCTTATTCGAGATTATCGAGAAAAGAAAAAGATTTTGCTCAATATTGAACATCGAATTATGTTACGAATGGCTCCTGATTATGACCATCTGACTTTAATGCAAAAAGTGGAAGTTTTTGAACATGCCCTAGGGCACACACAGGGTGATGATTTAGCACGACTCTTGTGGCTAAAATCCCCATCGAGTGAAGTTTGGTTTGATCGACGCACTAATTATTCTCGTTCTCTTGCTGTTATGTCTATGGTCGGTTATATATTAGGACTTGGAGATCGACATCCATCTAATTTAATGTTAGATCGATTAAGTGGAAAAATTTTACATATTGATTTTGGTGATTGTTTTGAAGTGGCAATGATACGTGAAAAATTTCCAGAACGTATACCATTTAGATTGACACGAATGTTAATTAATGCAATGGAGGTGACGGGCATTGAAGGCACTTATAGAAGAACTTGCGAATCTGTTATGTCAGTTCTTCATAGAAATAAGGATTCTCTCATGGCTGTTTTAGAGGCATTTGTTTACGATCCTTTGCTTAATTGGAGACTTATGGACGCAGCTGTACCTAAAACAAAGAGATCTAAGGTAAATTTCATTAAACCTTTTTAAGAAAAATATTAAAATAATACGAAAGGAGAATAAAAGCATCAAATGAATTCGCAACACTCATAACCCATAAGTTGAGATGGTTGCCGCCCCTGCTGGGGAGACTCAATTAGGCCAATAATGGCACGTTGGGATAACAACTTAAAGCCCATACTTTGAAATATTTCGGATGCATTAATGTCTCTCAATAAATAATAAGCCAGGGGGTTAGGGGGGGGGGGGCCATAATAGCTACCAATTAATTTAGAAGTTTGATATTTAAATGTCATTAGATGCCAAAAAAAACTTTTTTTGATTACGGTTCACTATGGAATTTTATTCTCCCGGTTTTTTGGAAATCTGAAGCAGATGTTGAGAAACCAAAATACCTGAATTAGAAATAGAAAAATATTTTATTTGGCTCTGAGTATATTTATTCTCCTGTGAAGCCCTTGAGCTATGGCTCAGAGGTAGAGTATCAGCTTTTGGTGCCAAAGGTCAAGGGTTCGCATCCCGAATTATTTATCTCAATTGAATTGGATACCAATCAAATGAAATAAATAGGGACGGGGTCTAAATGACCTCAGATGCCGAAAAAAGACCTTAAATAAATAAATTAAAAAAAAAAAAGTTTATTCTCCTAAATTAGAGTGTTATAAAATGAGCTTGATTTTATTCTCCTTTGATCAACTTTCTAACTCATTGTTTCCCAAATTGTGCTCCGCGGCGCCCTGGGGTACTGCGCGTCGGAAACCGAAAAAGTTTGGAAACCCCTGCTCTAACAAATTATTTATTTAAATTGTCTCTTTCAATTCCAAAGTGGTAGAACTTCTTGCTTGATTATTCGTCTTCTCTTATTATTGAGAATTTATTAATTGAATGGGTGTCTGGAAGAAGGGCATAAGTTACAATTTTAAAATTTTACAGAAGAAGCGAAAAACTGAAGTTGCTCATGTTAAGGAACTAATTGCAAAAGTCACACATATGACCTTCCATTTTTTGACTAAAAAAATTAATGTGTTAACCACCAGGGAATTACATTAGAAAAAGGATTTTAAAGACAAGTAAAACACTATTTCATTTTATTTGAAAAATGTAATATAGGCCCCCTTCTTCCAGACACACATTCTATTATAGTTTCCAGAGACTTACATATCTAGACGAGTGGAACTTATAAGAGAGCATTTTCTGAGTTTCTGTCTTGCTTGTCCACAAGCATCTTGGGGGTTGAAAGCTAAATTGTATTTCCTAACTTTAGTCTATTTAAATTAATGTTGCATTTATACAAAACTATCCTCTTCCCTTATTCAGACAATTGTGTATATAAAGCAATATTCAAAATATATTGAGCCGAAACAGAGTGGTAGAGCACACGCCACCTGTGCTAGAGGCCAGGGGTTATTTCCTGTCTCAAACAACAAAAATTTAGTTAAATAAATGAATTAAAATAGGGGAAAATGGTCTCAGATGAAGAAAAAAACCTTAAACAAAAAAAATGGGGGGGGGGGGGGGGGGGGGGGGGGGGGGGAAAAAAAAAAAGACCAAATATAAAATTTAATCCAAAATGAAGATGAACCACGGCTGCAATTATAAAATCTTTTTGGAATCCGAAATTTAAAGAAAATAATAAAAAATAAATTTTTAGTTTATGATATCACAAACATTTGATATTGAATAATTTTTTTTTTATATTTTCAGACTGCTACTGCACCCGATTCTGTCGCCTCCTCAGGATCTCAAGATGCCAATGGTGGCGAACTCGATTGTGATAGTCTTAGCAGTGTAACTGTCTCGAAAAAGCCTCCAGTGCCTGGCAGTCAAGAGACCAGCCAGGATGGGGAGGCAGTTAATAAGAAAGCACTCACTATTATTCAAAGAGTCCGAGATAAATTAACCGCTCGTGACTTTAGCCATGAAGAAGTCCTTACAGTTCAACGCCAGGTTGATTTATTGATCCAGCAAGCTACCTCAAACGAAAATCTCTGTCAATGCTATATTGGCTGGTGCCCTTTTTGGTAAAAATATTCAAATAGGCATTTTATTTTATACCTAGTCCCTTAAGCATTACATTTAAAAATATATTTTATAGGCCTAATTATAAATTTTACTTGATATTAAATTCATATATTTTCTTAGTTCCCTATTTCATAAAATAATACTTCGTCTAATTTACTTAATTTGCATTAGAGGATATTTTATTATGACACCATTTTTGACATACCTCAGCATTTTTTATATTATATATATATATATACACGTTTATTTCAAGTTAATACCCTTATTAAAGTATATTAGTAAATAAGGTTTAGATAAAATATATTTTTTTTTTCCTTTTTCTAATGCAGAAATTAATATAATAATCTTTTTTATCCTTATAATTCATTTTTTATATAATTTAAAATAGTGTAATTTCTATTTACTTTTATTAAATAAAAAAATAATGGGAATTGTAAATTTGTTCACCGATTCCTCCTCCTCTCCCCTCCACTTTCAATTTTCCTAGACTACCCCAACTAGCAGGGAAATATTGTATTGTAACTATTAATAAATATTTTGATGTATCTTATTATTATTATTCAAACTTGAAATTGTGGCAAAACATTTAGAAAAAAGAAAATGAAATTTCTGAACGAACTAAGTTCACGAATATCTTCTGTCTGACCCATCAGGATATCTCGACCACCAGTTGGAATTTCGAAACAAAGTTTTTTTATATTCAAAAAAGACTTTCTAAAGTTTCGAAATTTCTGTTAAAGTGTTAAGTTACGATTTCTCTCATAGGAAATGCATGGGAGGTGATTTTCAAGACCCTTGAGCTTGAAATAATGAATTCTAATTCAAAGGGAAGACGAAGGCGGGCGCTGGTCAAAAATGTCTGATAAGTCAGCTGTTCTGTAGCTAGGAAATTCTCAAGGGTGGACTTCGGATGATGCCTTCTCCCTCTAAAATGAATAAAATAATAATTTATATCAGTATTTAAAACTTTAACCCCATGTTTCTCTCTTTATTTTCGAGGGGATAGGTGGAATTTGAACCCACCTCCCCTGGCTATGGAACTATGTGAAGCAGAGGCATACCGACAAATTTATTAAGGGAGCAATCAGGACCCATAATTTCTCCCCTCCACTCTCTAGATAGATATGAATGTGGAACAGTTTTTCTTTCTAAAAATTGAAATAAGAATTTTTGGTGGATCATATACATATAGAAGGAACCGGAGAATAAAACCAGAATATAATGGACGCCTCTCACATCAATTTAATTCGTAAATATTTCGACCGGGATCATGCCTGGTTGTACTGATGGTGACCAGGCGTTATGCCGGTCGAAATATTTACGAATTAAATTGATGTGAGAGGCGTCCATTATATGCTGGTTTTATTCTCCGGTTACTTCTATAAATTTTAAGATTTTTAATAAAATATCAATATCTTTCTTATATCATAAAATATCTGTTAAATCTCCATTCTTAAACGCAAAACCCGCCGAGCTAGTAATTTATAAATTAAAATATTGATATAATTAAAAAAAAAAATCTAAAATATTTCTTATAATACATTTAATTTTTCATATTATTAAGGCAATTTATATTTTATTTTATTTTAAACTATTTATTTTTCATATAATTAAAATAAATTTTTTTTTAACAATTAGGGCTTATATTATTAAAAATATATTATTATTATTTCATATTTAATAACAGATTGTTATTAAATATTGCGGCCAATAGGAATACGACTTGTGATGTCACGTGACGGCTTTGTTTCGAATGACGTCAGCAGCCTCTCGCCTTCGTCTTCCAGTTGTCACCAAGCATCAAGGCTGTGTTGTTTTAATCCATCTCGCCATCTTGACAATCCATTCATTATTTCTGGATTATTTCCTCAAATTCCTTTTGATAATGAATTTCAACCTTCACGTCACATCCTAAGGTACCTACTTATATTTATTTTCCTTTTAACCCTTTTAATTTTATTATTAATTTATCAAAAATGCAGATGAAATCTTTGACAATAGTTGGGAAGGAGTTGAAAAATATTTTATAATAAAATATCTTGAAGTTCTTTTTGGGAATTCTTCTCTCATGCTTTACAATGATTTTATTTAATATTTAATTTATTGAATGTGAAAAGATGGTGTCTGCTCTACTATCCGTATCAGCCAAAAGTATACATTGCTTAGACCTCTGACTCAGCCCATCCTAGAGAGCTTTTAGATGTGATTAGAGAGATAATGTTTATTTTTTTTAGATGTTTTTTGATAAAAATTGGTTAATTAATTAGTATATGTATAAACCTTACATCCATCTGGGTGTTGGTTACATAGCTTAAAGGCTTTCTCTAAGCTTTAGATTGTTCTTTTGGTGATACAGGCAAAAGAATTGCGTCACATTCTCTCTCATTCATTCATCATAGCGGTTCCAGGGGGAGAGCCTGGGCCCAATTATTTCTTTAATTTAGTTATGTCTCAATTGAGACAAGTCGGATTCGATTTAATCAAATCATTTTAATAAGATAAATAAATTAAATCTATTTTTTTAGTATTTATTCTTATTTGGCCATCTTATTTTCTCAGTCTTTCTTATGTCTCATTCAGATCCAGATGTTAACCAGTGGCGTAGCGAGCTTAACTCGCGCCCAGGGCACAATACCTTTTTAGCGTCTCCGGGTATATTTTTTGGTAATTGTGTATAGAAAGAAAATCTTTATAATTGAATAAAATATCTGATTTGTGCTGCACTCTTGTGGAAACTTTAAAAATTACTTATAATTCTAAAAGTCTCCACAGGGTCGCAGCACTAGTCAGCCTGAGATATCCTCTTAATCTATATGATAAATTAGCAAAGAATATTCCCGGAGATCAAAAATAGAGAGGAGGTTATTTTTTTTTTTTGGCGCCAACACATCCTTTACTATTCTATTCTCCTGTTCACTCCTGTTACAAAGACCATATTTTTAATACAAGTTTATTGAAAAATTTCCCGCACTACATAGGATCAACGTAGTTGCTGACAAGATAGTTTTTTCATTGTTTGAGGTTTTTAAGTATAAGAATTTGGCCATAATTGCAAGTCTTCAAATTATCTTAGCACGTATTCCAATGATTTCCTATACAAATAAGAGGAGTGGGGGTAAAAAAAATTGGCCCGGAAAGATCCGGATCCTTATTCTCGGAGCTATTCTTAGCCCAAATCCATTGACAGAATTCGGTCCTCCAGCGCCTGGTCTATTTTAGTCAAGTATGATAGAAAGTAGCCAATTATAGAAAAAAATTTAGAATTCATAAATATTTTGAAAATATTGATAAATAAATCCAGTTTTTTAATTGAGCTGAAGGGGCGGGAAGGCAACATTCCCGACGGCTAAGCATTTTGGTTGCCTAAACTCTAGGCGCCACAGTCTCGAGCACCTCAGAGACTTGTGACGCCGAGGACACTGTCCTACAGACGGAATTATTATACGGAATATATTTGGTCAAAATTTAAATACAAGGGGATTTTGAAAATGCTTTTTGACTTTGGGTACTAGCACTTAAGTGATATACTTTTTTAGTTTTTTCAAATTTCCTTTAACGAGTTCTTTCAAATTTTAAATATATAGACTACTATTTCCGGTAGCAATATGAAATTTAGCAAGGTCTTGTCTTTTGGAAGATTTTAATTACTAAAACTTTACTGATGTACTTTTTTAGTTTTCCCAAATTTTATCTGGTGTGACTGGTCACACAGCACACAAATTTCTCTTACCTTTGGTAATCCAAAGTTGTGTTCTGTGCTTGTCACACCAGATTTTTTGTGTCCAGATATATTTAGTTTCCGCCGATATATTAGCATTCTAGATTTAAATTTATAAAAGAATATATTTTTATAATAGCAAACACTCACACTTTTTTCTCATGTCACACAACAGTCACCACACATTCACAGTCTTTTCGCAACTTAGGCCATTAAGACTTTTCGATAGCCATTATTATTATTAATATTACATTTGGGGTTCGAGGCATCTCAAAGCCATTTGATTTTTGAATGTTTAAATCAAAATCTTTAGAGCAAATCTTAAGAAAATCAAAACCAAAAACTTGAAAAAGTAGGCACAGCTACCAAGTATTCAGTACTTTTTGGCCGACTTTGTTTAAAAGTTTATTTTCTCGCTTCAGAGGAAGGTGCCTAACTTACAATAGAAACATTTCAGCCTCAATTTAGCTCAATTCCTTCATGCTTAAAATTTTTTTTTAATCCACCCCTTTAGCCAGTGATCATTGGGCTACCGGTATAATTTTACATAAGTTTACATTTGTATTTTTTTTTATTCTTTAGCGACCCATTGGGGAAAACGTTACAAAATACATATTTTCAAATTAATAAAATAAAAAATAAACAATATAAAAACAAAACATGTATTTTATAAATAGATCTATTAATCTATTATTATTTGAAATTTGAAAAGAAGAGATAAAACACAATGCTTTCCAATAGATAAAATTTTGGATTTTCAGGAATTTTTTAACCCTCCCCATTTGGTGATCTGAGTATTTCTCTTGGGCTCTCCATAAGGGGGAAAGGGGGGAAAGGGGAATACCCCCCCGGATGAAAAAATACCTTTTTCGCAAAAAAATTATTAAGTAAAATTTTAAAATTAATAAAAAATTTGATGTGTATATATTCTGGAAAGAAGTATAGAATGCTTAAATTACCGAAATTAAAAAAAAATAGTGTGTGTGCACAGTCACACCAGATTACCCCCCAAAACACCTCTGGACGCCTGCTCTCCATAAGGGTGCAAAATTTCATTTCGTTATAAATATAGATCCTTCAAGTTCCTACTATAAATATTTTAAAAAGATAATTTTTCAATTGAAATAAATAAAAAATAAATCTAGGAATTATTTTAATAATTAAGGATTTGATAAGGGTAGAAAATATTTTCGAAAGAGTTCTGAATGTTTTAAATTACTCTATCTGTTAATATTTTTTTTCCATCTTTAGATAATATTATTAATAGATTCGAGTAAAAAGGATTTTATAAAATGGGACTTGCTATTTTGATCTCTTTTTAAAGAGAGCGCAAACAGGCATCGACTCATCTCTCTCTCAGTTGAGTGCTGAACGTCGGACGCCTCTCTCCCCTCTCCCGTGCTTTTTCGTTATGTAATTATATCTCAGCCAAAAACATCGGAGATGCAAAAGGGGCGCCTCGCATTATTTTTGCCCAGCATCGAGGTGAAATCAAAAATGCGCCTCGCTTTTCTGTTTATATAAAAGCGAGGAAATATTTTCACTTAAATAAAACCCCTACAGAATTTTATTTGTTTCATATATCCTCGCTTTTATATAAATCAGAAAAGCGAGGCGCATTTTTTGATTTCACCTCGATGCTGGGCAAAAATAATGCGAGCCCCCTTTGCATCTCCGATGTTTTTGGCTGAGATTTCACTTCTTTTTGTGAAATATTGCATTTAAATATTATTTAATAATTTTTGTTTATTAAATATTAAGTTATCCCATGAATAGATATTTTAATATGCATTCCAAACAGTAAAAAATAAATACATCATTTGGTATTAATTCAAAACATTAAACATAGGATTTCCCTAAATTTTATAAAATTTTAGGTTTTTTATTTTTGTTATGTTGGTAGAATGTAAATACATCGTTTGGTATCCATTCAAAACGATAAACATAGGATTTCCCTAAATTTTATAAAATTTTAGGATTTTTATTTTTGTTATGTTGGTAGAATGTAAATACATCGTTTAGTATCCATTCAAAACGATAAACATAGGATTTCACCAAATTTTATAAAATTTTAGGTTTTTTATTTTTGTTATGTTGGTAGAATGTAAATACATCGTTTAGTATACATTCAAAACGATAAACATAGGATTTCACCAAATTTTATAAAATTTTAGGATTTTTATTTTTGTTATGTTGGTAGAATGTAAATACATCGTTTGGTATTCATTCGAAACGATAAACATAGGATTTCACCAAATTTTATAAAATTTTAGGATTTTTATTTTTGTTATGTTGGTAGAATGTAAATACATCGTTTAGTATCCATTCAAAACGATAAACATAGGATTTCACCAAAATTTATAAAATTTTAGGTTTTTTATTTTTGTTATGTTGGTAGATTGTAAATACTTCGTTTGGTATCCATTCAAAACGATAAACATAGGATTTCCCTAAATTTTATAAAATTTTAGGATTTTTATTTTTGTTATGTTGGTAGAATGTAAATACATCGTTTAGTATCCATTCAAAACGATAAACATAGGATTTCATCAAAATTTATAAAATTTTAGGTTTTTTATTTTTGTTATGTTGGTAGCACCTCTTCTTATCACTTTAATCTATTTCTATCTGAAGGGATCCATCCTAAAAAATTTTATTCCATTAGGGATGAAAATTACTAATATTAATATATATGTTCCTAGATGACGTCATCAGGGAGCAAAATAGTCAAAATTGTCTTTTCGCCATGTTAAAGATAGGACAAATTTGAAATTTTGAATACCTCTCAAAAAGTCCCTTTTGATCCAAAATGAAATTTTATATCAAAGGTATCGGGTTTTTGATAGTATCTATTTGTATTTTAAATTTCATCCAAATCGGTCCAGCAGGGAAACCTGTACCTTTGTCTAAAAATTTGAAAATTGAAGAAAAGAATGAAAAAAAAAAAAGAAAAAAAAGAAAAAAAAGAAAAAAAAAAAGGAAAAATAAGAGACTAACTTTTGACCTTCCGAAATCGGCAAAATCTCAACTTTGAGCCTCTGCCATTCTGTTTGGCACTGGAATTTTTTTTTGAATTCGTGCTCAAAATAATCCTTATTTATTCTAGTTTAATATAAAAAAAATTTGGCTTCAATATCTTAAAAACTTTTTGAGATATTCGCCCAGAAAGAGAAAAGTTTCTCAAAAAATTTTTTCACGTCCCTATCTTTTATTAAGGATTTAAAATCATTCTTGATAATATAGTCTAGGGACGACTCGTCCATCTAAATGCAATGGGCCATTGGCATCTATTGGAATGTCAACTAAATGGTAGTATTAAGAGTTTCTTTGCTTTCTTTTGCTTTTCACATGCTCGGCGACGAGTCGCTCCCGCGACTCTTGATAGTGTAACTCACCCCGAATGCATACCGCCTGTCAACCCATCCCCTTTTGTGCCAGCGATTTTTTAATTAAAGGTAGGCTATTTAATTATCTCTTTTTTACTTTCTCTTAGCTATATGTATATATTAATATACATATATATAGAGAGAAAGTATTGGATTCATGTCAAAAATTTGATGTCGAGATTTTGATGGATCTTCACGTTTTGAGGCCCCCTGAATCCAAAAAAGTGGTTTTCACGACATGGTCTTTCTGTGTGTGTATGTGTGTCTGTCTTTTGTGGAGATAGGCGGAAACGCCCAAGGGCCACTAGTGAATGTGTGAGATAGTGTGTGTGTGGGGGGGGGGGGTGTCTGTCTGTGTGTATCCTATTTAAAGCATGAAGAAATTAAGCTAGGAAATTGAAATTTTATATTTAAGTTAGGCACTCTCCTAGGGCGTGAAAATAAGCTTTTAATCAAAATCGGCCAAAAAGTACTAGTACTTTACTGATGTAATTTTTCAGTTTTTTTTGATTTTCTCAAAATTCCCTCCTCTGATTTTGATTAAAATTCAAAATTCAATTATTTTTTAGATGCTCTTTAAAATGTATATTCTCATTTTGGTATTGAAATCTTTTGAAGACCACTTTACTCTTGTACTTCATACGGAAAGATAGCAGAAATAACATAATATAAGGGCAAAATGTGAATATATATTTTAAAGAGCACCTAAAAAATGATCGATTTATGAATTTTAATCAAAATCGATACAGCCAATTTTGAGAAAATCGAAAAAAATGAAAAATTACAACAATAAAGTACTAGTACCCTTATTTTCGAAAAAACGAGGCTAGGACAATTTCATATTGTACCCGAAATAGTATATATTTAAAATTTGAAAAAAAATGATGTCTCTACAATATATAAACAAACGTGTATTAATAGTCTAAGATATTTTGACTATGATGATGTGATCTTATCAAGGGCGGCTCCAGAGGTGTTTCTCGGAGGAGGGTAATCTGGTGTGACTCGTCGCACAGCACACTATTTTTTCTTAATTTCAGTAATTTAAAGGCGCATTCTGTACTTTTTTGCCAGAATATAAATACAAATCAAATTTTTAAGTATTAATTTTTAAAATTTTACGTGAAAAATAAATTTTTTTGCAAAAAAAGGTATTTTTTCAAATCTCGGGGGGGGGGTAATTACCCCCTTTACTCCCCCCCCTCGTATCCGCACTTGGATCTTATCTTAATTTCCTTAAATTAATTATAAAAAAACTAAATATTATACTTGAAAAATTTTTAGAATATTATATTATTTAGAGATTCTTTTTTGAATACATCCATCCATATTCAGCTATATTTTACTTATTATATAATTTGATAAAAAAAGGTACTTGACATAAAAAAAAATACTAAACTAGTAATTAATTTCACATTTGTACATTTAGATGTATAAATTACTTCCTATTAACAATTTTTTTTTTATATAAATAAAAATTCTATAATTTATCCATTAAGAATCCTCTGGAGCGAATAGAAAAATGGAAGTGTCACTGTTTCATAGTGGATATTTTAAAAACAATTTCTAGTCAAATTTTTTCTTTCTCTTACTTATATACGATGTATTAGACCTACCCAAGTAGAAATAAGTACATTCTATCAAAAATTCGATGTTGAGATTTTGATGGAAATATACGTTTTGGGGTCCTCTCAGTTCAAAACAATGATGATGAGAATTAAAATAGAAAAATTCCTCTCTTATTATTCTTTTAAAAAAAAGTCCCAGAAGACAAGGGCGGACACAAGGGGGGAGGGAGGGTTAGGGGATAATTACCCCCCCCCTCCCCCCCCCCGAGATTTGAGAAAAAAATTATTTTTTTTTAGGAATACAATTTTATTTTCAATACTGAAAAATTTGATTGGGGTTTTTTTTTTGGTAAATAAATATAAAATACCTTTCCTTTCTTTTTTTTAAAAAAAAAAAAAATAGTGTTGTTTGGGAGGAGTCGTCCCCGATTTTTTCCTCCCCTCCCCCCCCCCTCTTCTTGACAGAAGATGTCTTTAAATTAAATATCCAAACTAAAAAATACAAATTATTTATTTTATTTTTTTGTTTGTTTTAGGAATCGACTAATCGCCTTCAATAGTGCCATATCGAGAGGTCCCGATCGAGGATAATCAAAAGTGTTCTCGTAACGACTGAAATCATTAAATTCTCTCTAAAATCGACAGTGCATAATATCGTCGCGAATTATAACGATTCGGAAAAGTGCAACGAACGGTTCCAAAAGAATGTTTACGTGCTAAGTGTTGTGTCCAGTGAGTGTGATGTGTTACCACAGCAATTGCAGAGCAGCCTCAAATAGACTTCAAAGGATCTCTCCAGAGTCATCAAGGCAGTCTCGACAGCTGATTGCAGAGCGAAGCAGCCGCATCAAAAGTCTGTATGAACATTTACGTGAGCGTAGAGCGAAGATAGATTTAGGATTTTCAAAATTTATTTAAATTTTCTTAATTCGGCCTAAATATTTTTGGGTATTTTGACATAGGTGCATGGATAGGATGTTATTAATACATGTAATTCTCTCATTTCAGAGCCCCTTTTTTTTAGTCTGGACGTTTCTCAAGGTAATGGATGGGTGTATGTTGATTGTGCAAAAGGTAAATGATTGTCAATGGTCCTTTGGTAATAATTGAATCAAGCACAATACTTCACGCTCATTCATTACCCAACGTTTGGAGCATCGTCATCAAATGAGACAATTCAAGTGTGCATGCATTATCACTTTAGCTATTATTATATAATTCAGTATTAGGATTTAAGTTTTGCGTGTATTATAAGGGGATCTTTTTCTGTTTACTAACTGAATGATAACGTTTAAGAATACACGCTATTCTTATTAGATTATTTAGAAATAGATAAAGGGCGCTAAACTTAATTAGAAAATCTCTACGCTCACGAATTAATATATATTGTATTTATTGGGGTTTAGGCCTTCTTTGTCAGAGTTCTTTGACGTTCTCTTGGATGTTGTTCAATTGTGAATTGATTCCTCAAATACTGGCATAGGGTGTTGTTCTTCTTCCCCTTTAGTTAGGTAGGGATTCCCAGTAGAGGATTCAATTCACATTTGACCAATGCCCAAGGGACCTAGGAGAATTCCTCTATCGTATGCTTTCCTCTCGCGCATTTGAGAGAAAGAGTGTTTTTCTCTTTCTCCGAGACTCTGTCGGTCAATGCTGAGTTCTGGGCCTTGGTTGTGTCAGGACAGAGTGAGTTAATGTTCAAGATGTTAGGAGTTCGTATAGGATGTTGTTAGCTTTTAGGGTTCTTTTTTTCAGCATGCATCTTGAACAACGTCATTCTGTTTCTGAGATGAGCAATCAAGGGGGTTCTTCAGTATTGTATTGGCCGGGCTTCCATCCTAACTCGTGAATGAATATCAGATCAATTAACTCTGCTTCTTTTTAGCTCGCTACTAAATGATATTAGGCAGGTGGGCAGAGATTAATTGATCTGTGATTTGAGAGTGAGTGTGAGTGCGTGTCTGTTTCTTTTCCTCTTATACTTTAATTGGGTTTGTGGGCGCGTTTTCTCCGTTTCGTTTGCGATTTATGCTAATTGAAGGCTTACCTGCCTTCCGTGGAGTGCTCGCGTTCGCGATCGTCCCAAGAAAGAAGAGGAACTTCATTTTAGAATTAGATGGCCGTCCTGGTCATAGATAGTGTGGGATTAGGCTAGCGTTTTAGGATCAAGCCCTCGTTGAGCCGAAAGAAGCAGTCTACAGAGTAAGTTCAATAATTTTCATGAAATATTACGTACATCAATGATATAAACTAATCATTTAATTCTTCTCTTCTTCATTTTAGATGGTACGGATGGGAGTGGGGGCTGAGTCAACGAGATTCTTCAAGTGAATCCTTTCGTAAGTATTCTTAAGTCAAAAAAAGCTTAATATTTAATAAGAAAAAAAATCCTTTCATGTTATTTTTTTTTTTTTTTCAATTTTCAATAGGAGATGGAAATCTTTCTGGGTCTTGATCAATAAATCCAATGCCCATAGCAAAACGCCACTCGAAATATTTTTCCCATAAACATCAAAATACAACAGTGTTTGTTTGCTTTTTTTTATTATCATCTTCCACGGTAAAAAAAAAAGGAATATTTTAAGTATTCAAAAACAGAATTCGTCAGGATCATCGTCAAAAGAATCAGTCTACAGAGTAAGTTAAATCAATTTTTCATCTTTAAAATCTGTTATATGTTCACAATACTATACCATTTATCTTCCTTTGTTTTAGATGATTAGGATGTATTCGCCCAGGATGGCGAATCAACCTAGAGAGGTGGTGTGTCCGCCCAGAATGGCGAACCCTCCCAGAGTGCAAGACCAGATCTACATCTGAATTCTTTCCTTGGTGAGTAATAATAAATCTAAAATTTAAAAAAAATGGTCTATTTTAATAAAAAACTTTTAAAAGTTTTGTACTTTTTTACTTTCACTTACCTATATTTATAGAGAGGGAGAAGGTATTGGATTCAAGTAAAAAATTCGATGTCTAGATTTTAATAGAAATACACTTTTTGATGTCCCCCGAGTCTAAAAAAGTTGGTCTCGCAAAATGGTCTATGAGTCTGCCCGTCTGTGTTCAAAGTTAAGCATGGAGGAAATAAGCCAGAGGCGTCATTTGGCGGGGGGCATTTACCCCCCAAGGGCTCTTATCTTTGTTAAACATTAGAATAAAATATTCCAAAACAAGTGGTAAAGCCCGCCTTCAGCGAGCAAATGTATCAAATTTATTCTTGATCACTGTTTGATCTTCGGCGAGCAAAATTTTCAAGTTTTAAATTTCCCTCTCTGATTTAAAGTTTTACATTTCCCCCTCTGACTTCGCTTCCTCCTTGTGTGTGTGTGTGTGTGTGACACGAAGCTTTTGAATAAAATCGGCCAAAGTGTACTAGTACTCTACTGATGTAATTTTTCAGTTTTTTTTTCGATTTTCTCAAAATTCGCTCCAACGATTTTGTTTAAAATTGAAAAATCAATTATTTTTAGATGCTCTTTAAAATGTATATTCTCATTTTACCAATGAAATCTTCTGAAGACCACTTTACTCTACTCTTATACTTCATAGTAAAGATAGTAGAAATGGTTGCCATGGTAATAAAATATAAATATGTTCCCCCGTTTATAAATCTTACATCGCCCTCGGAGCTTGGTGTAGTTAGTACCGCGCCTGCCTTATATACCAAGGGTCGAGGGTTCGGACCCCAGGCAGCCCGATAATTTTATTTAAGCCAAATTTGTATACCAAATGAGTGCTGTGCGACCAGTCACATCAGATTTTTAACTTTGCCATGTAGCTAGAGCTAGTTTTTTTTTTTTTTTTTTTTTCATTTATTTAGCTTTCAGCCAGAAGCCATACCAAATATTACATTCCAAACGTACTAAATACAATATAAAACAATACAAAATACAATATAACACAATACAAAATGAAAGCTAGAGCTATTATAATCACAAAAGTATCAATACTAATATTAATACTAGGGTTTGGACACCGGTGGAAACCGAAACCGGTATACCGGTTTTTTGGCTAATTTTCAAAAACCGAGAAACCGAGTTTTTCCCGAAAAACCGAATTCGGTTTTTTTTTAAATTTTTTTCTTCATTAATACTTGTATTCAAATTTAGCCCGTGATCCATGGCTCAGAGAGAAGATATTACAATAGCTTCTAGTAGCTTGGAGTTTCGGGTTCGCTTCCCGTTCCAAGCGAGAAAAATTTATTTCATTTGAATTGGCTATCAATCATTTGAAATAAATAGAGATGGGGTTTAAATGGCCTTAGATGCCGAAAAAGACCTTGGACAAAATAAAAAAAAAAAAAATTATAGATTATTTATATTTTTTTCTCCTTTTTTCTAGTACTTAAATAATCTATAGATCTTTATAATAATAGCGGAGTGTCGGTCTATCCGTCCGTCTGTCTCGCTCTGTTTGGCCAACTTTCCGTTGGAATTTTTTGAAACCGAAATTTTGCACTCTTATAGAGGACGTTATGGAGAGTTCAGGAAAAATACTCGGGTCCCGAAATTCCTACAATTTTTTGAGTTATTAATTCATAAAGTTACGATTTCTCCCATAGGAAATGTATAGAGAAATTTATGTATTTTTTTGTATTCTATGAATGTAAACAAATCCTCAAGCAGGCACTGGATCAGAATAGTAGTAATAATAATTTTTTTTTTGGGCTCGGATCCCAGGCAGTCCGATGATTTTATTTAAGCCATTTGGAGTGGCAGGCAAGGGCGCGGTTATTAAAAAATAATTCTATAAAATTTTGCTTTGAGTATTTTTTTATTTTTTTTCCTTGATTTACATTTGAAAAAAAAAACCGGTTTAAAACCGGTTTACCGGTTTTCCGCTTGTGAAAAACCGAAAAACCGGTTTTCAAAATTTTCCGGTTTTTTCCAAACCCTAATTAATACCAAAGAGAAGGGTGAATAAATAAATAAGTCCGGAGCTGATATTCAGGCAATTTATTCGGGTTAAATCTCTCCGCTATAGGAAAACGTTTCGGGGCTCAAACGGCTCCTTCTTCAGGACCTTAAAATCAACAAATAAAAAGTACATCTCGTTGATTACATATACATTTTGTAAGGATATTTATTTATTATTTATTTATTTATTTAATTTATTTAAAAAAAAAAAATAAATAAATATCCTTACAAAATGTATATGTAATCAACGAGATGTACTTTTTATTTGTTGTAGGAACCGACCGAATATTCGGTTACGGTTTCGGCCAATTTCGGCCAAAAATCCTGGTTTCGGCCAAAAAGTAGCCGAAACCTGAGTCTGAAAAGATGGGATGAGACTCGCATGCAAAAAAAAAAGGTCAAATGATTTGCAAAAGCGGAAAAGGTGCTGAAAAAAATTTAGTCTCCCTAAAAAAAAGGTAAAATGATTTTCAAGGGGAGGGGAAAAAATTTCAAAAAAAAAAGTTAAAGTAATAATAATAATTTTTTATAGGAAATACAAGTTTCGGTTTCGGTTACGGTTTCGGCCAAAACTAAGATCGAGGCCGAATATTCGGTTTCGGCTGAAAACCTTGTTTCGGTCGGACCCTAAATATAAGGTCCTGAAGAAGGAGCCGTTTGAGCCCCGAAACGTTGACCTATAGCGGAGGGATTTAACCCGAATAAATTGCCTGAATATCAGCTCCGGACTTATTTATTTATATTCACCTTTCTCAATAATATCCACCAGGCTGCCCCTATCTTCATCACATTAGTACCAAAGTGTGTTTTTCCAATTTATGTAGTTTTTGTTCCTTGCTTAAAATATGCAAGTCCTTTAAAAGAAATCAACCCCCCCCTTACTTTTTAAGACTCTTTTTGATCGTTATCGTTCTTTTATGCCCTGCTTTCTATCTCTTTCTTTGTTGTCATTATTTAACTTGAAGAAAAATTCCCGTACTACGGGATCAAATAAATATTTTTTTTAATAGTTCCCTAATGATTGATTGATTGATTGATAATACGTAAATACTGATAATTGATAAGCGTTTTTTTTTTATTCGCAAAAAAATTAATTGTAATTTCCATAAGTATTTATTTATTTATATAAAATCCTAATAAATTTAGCTACTTAATTAATTGAGAATACTCTATGAAAGGCATTAGAACATAGAAAATAATCTTTTAGCGCTAATTTTTCCCTCTGGTCGTCTTTGGTAATTTTACTGACTAAAGTCGTAATGTGAAATAGGATTTTCCTTAAATTCCTTGCTAGGCTCATCTCCCCAATTTTCCTTATTTCAAATTTTTAATTCTACAACTTCTTCCTGTTGATTTTATGTATTCGTAACATTAATTTTGCTGTAACTAATCCCGTTCTTTCCTTTGTTTTTTTTTTTTTTTTTCAACCTTGTGCAACTCTTTAAATTTTATCACATTGTACTGTACCTACGGGAAAGAAAAGTTCTTGCCAATACCTTTTACTTTCTCTTACCTATAAATGTATATATCGCCTGGTGAGAATCATAGTGGCGCAAGTCAGAAAATTCAATTTTTGAGTTAAGCCTACCAAACGATGTTAAAACGACTTATCTTTTGATTGGCAAAGTAGCGAGAATATCTAATATTAATATTAATTATTAATTAATTAATTAATAATATATATTTCCATTCTTTGCTATTGATTCTGGCCTATTCATTTGTTGCTCAGCTATTTAAATGTATATGTTTATAAAACCCTTCAAACGCCTTTTCTTGAATTGTTGAATTTCGGAAAGATAGGAGAAATGGTAACAAAATATAATATATATTATATACATGTATAATAAATATTTTCTCATATTTACAAATTTTACATCTTGAATTCTAAAATATCGGCGGAAACTAAACATATGTCGACATAAAAAATCTGGCGTGAAAAGCACACTACACAACTTTCTCATATCAAATTCAAGAGAAAGTTATGTGCTGTGCTATCAGACACGCCAGATTTTTTAAAATAAATATTCAATCAGTACAAGTTTCTGTTTGTTTGTTTTTTTTTAATAAACAAAACAGATCTCTTTAACCAACTGTTCTTACTGCCCTCGGGCTTGGTGTAGGTGTTAGCGTGTTAACCTTCTATACCGAGAGTCACGGGTTCGGATCCCAGGCAGTCCAATAAATTTATTTAAGCCATTTGGATACCAAATGGCTTAAATAGAATGCCTGGACCCCCAATAGATATTATAAATAATAACGGTTATCGTTAAAAAATCCTATATGACCTGAGTTGTCGTAAGGACTGTGGGAATGTGGGTGTGAGTATGAGTGTGAATGGGAAAAAAAGAGTGTGTTAAAAAAAAACTGTTCTAACTTATTTGACAGATGGATTAATTTATGGTGTGTTCACATGAAGGACGTACGTATCCAACTACTATATATTTGATTCTAGCCATGTCATTGATCTATGTATCGGACTACTAATTTTTTCTCTGAATGACCTAGTAACCTTATTTAAAAAATAAAATTTTGAAATCCATTTTTTTTATTTGCCCTTTTAATAAACTTAAATAAAAAAATTTAATAATCTGACATGCTTTATGGGATTGGCAAAGTATTGGGATCTATGGGAGAGGCGTGGCTTCACCTGGTGGCAAAAAATGAACTAGCCATTGTAGGATTGAATGGCTGAGCTGATACGCAAGTACTCGTGTTTTATGAGACAAAAAGTTTAATTAAAAATAAAAAATGGGTGTGACGGTACAGGAAATTTGTAGGTTTTCTTCTGCCACACTTACTAATAGAAATTTTATTTGTGGAGACAATATTATTGATCCTGGTCATGTTTTAAAGTGAGTAATAGTAATGACAGTTTCAATGACAGACCAAATTCTTGCTTTCTGTTTGGAAACAACAAGTTTACGAGAAGAATTTCATGAAATAAATGATCAAATTTTATAATAATAACAATTGGGATGGATGCTCGTATAAGGCTGGATTAGGAAGTACCTGCAAGCGCATTTGGGGCTGTACTTTTATTCTGTAACCGCTATTTATGATATCTGATATGATGTAAGTCAAAAAGTGTTTGAAATATTTTATTATAATAATAAATACAAGATATAAATTAACTAAAAAATTAATACCGGTAATTAAATATAAAATAAATTTTTTTTTTGTACTTACAGAAATAATTTAGATGATTTAAAAAATATCACGTGTACAGACAAAAATAGTGTTTGGAGTGCACCACATAAATCAGCTCTTAAAAAAATAAGATATGAGAGGCCTTTGCTCGAGCACAATTGATTTGGAGAAAAACAAGAAAAAGATGGAGGCAAAAATTAAAAGAAGGCTTCTAAATCTGATAGATTGATTATTCTACAATAAAATTATTTATAATTTTCACTATACTATACTGTCTTTTTTTTTGGAAAAGAATGAAATCGAACTGTTTAATGCTTAGATGCATGACTTTTACACCCATAAACACAAAGTAGATACACATTGCTTTTATTTTTATAAGGAGAAAATTTCATATTTGTGAATATTTCAGTGTATGTATGTATTATTTATTAATCTAACAATAATGTTTACTCGTGGGTTATAACTTTTTTTTTAAATAATACAATTATATCAGATGTTTAAATGTTCTTGTCCCTTATATCACGTTAAACGTATGAAGGTTTATCCTACAATCGCT
This sequence comes from Euborellia annulipes, assembly GCA_023213315.1. Classification (NCBI taxonomy): domain Eukaryota; kingdom Metazoa; phylum Arthropoda; class Insecta; order Dermaptera; family Anisolabididae; genus Euborellia; species Euborellia annulipes. The sequence continues at coordinate 212,230 of JAKCPI010007810.1, forward strand.
AGTTCGACTTTAAGCCACCAGGTAGCGTATTGAAATGCTAAAGATCCCAATAGACAGTGTCAACAAAACAAGCCTTCTGCCATTTCTACTATATATTATATTATAGTGCTGGAAAGTAAAATTAATATAATGAGAGAATCATTTTATTTTATTCGTTCATTTGACATTAAGATATTTTTATATAACTTAACAATGTTGTTTTTTTAGTCGAAAATGCAAAAAACTTAAAAACCAGATGAATTGTCTACCTTATAATTTAACTTGATAAGAGAAAAACATACTCTTGCCTGTTGTGCTAGGAGTCAGAGGTTTACAGCCTCTTTTTGTCACTCTTTGTCTATCTTGCAACTGCTTTGTCCATTCAGATAATTTGACATTTTCTTTCCTTAAACCAAGGGCGGATA